>JAQIVZ010002445.1:0-20833 GCA_034700945.1 Arrhopalites spinosus
AATCAAATTAGGCAACTTTAATTGACTGTCAAGAAAAAATTTATCGAAACAACTATTATACATGTTAACATGTTGACGGAACTAATTGAGCTATAACAATAATAGAATGACATTAAAAAGCACAAGCTGTCAGTGGAAGAGAAATGTTTTTTTTTCTAAAATATAATTCATTCATATATTTAATACTTAACCTCATCGTCATCATATCAATTTATTAATTTAGTAGCATTTTGCTGACAGATTTATCATTTAATTTCTTTATTATTACCTGTCGTGTATAAACCACCTATGTAGTAGATTTAACTTTAAACTGTTTATGTACTCATATTCCTTTTGTAGAAGAAGAATTGCAAATTGCAATCATATATGTAGTAAACATTTGCTTATAAATTGTATGTCTACACCAAGCTTGTTATTGCTGATTATGGATAAGTTTATTTTTAATTGAGTCCAAGTTTCTCAATAAAGACTTTATATATTATATCGTGTGTATAAAATATGGCATGCTCTCTCTACAAGGCGTCTTGTATTATGACCAGTAGTTGTCTTCATATATTGTGATTCATAATAAAGAGAAAGGGATGACCTGGGACGTCTCTCTTGGAAGAAAAAAAGATGAGAAATAGACATTCAGAGAAAGAACAATAACTATTATTATACATATCGAAAAGAAAATCAACAAATGTTGTCATTTCTCATCACTTTTGGAATTAAGAGTATAATATACTGCGTAGGTTTTTTTACTAGATAGTTACTTTACCCCAAAGTCTCATGTCGACTTTTAATATCAATGTCAGTACAATAATCATATTTAACCCTCGATTGCTATTCTCATTGTAAAATGACATCAATTTGCGTTGACGGGAATTTTTAATTTAAATTCAAGTAGACTTGGAGATATTTAGTAAAGGTAGAATGAAATAAAAATGAGGACTGATTTTTAGGATTCTTACGTCAGTCGAGGACAAGTCAGACAAAGTGTTATGGAAAAGACAAAAAAAAGAGAATACAATCAAATAATAGGCTACAATGTACAACTTTGAGTAGGGGAGAAAGGACTTTTAACTGGAGAAATCTGAGAATAGTATAAATAATGGTGATGGAGCACTCATGGTACATGTGTACACATACAAGGACATACCCACTAGAATTGTTTGATTTTCTTTTTCTCAACATTATTTTTTTTCTATCCAGGTAAAATACACAAATGAAACGAGACTACTAATGGGAGAGAGAGAGAAAGAGAGTCAAGAGACTAGATACATAAGGCAGGGCTCAAAGCCTTTGACTGCCTTTGAGAAATAATCCATCAACCTGTCTTGAAATGCATTTCGGTGATTACATTCCCCATCACAATGTGACCGTTTCGTCCGACGCATTAGCCAATAGTATTTTATCAAAGAAAAAGTTGTGTGTCCAAGAATTCCTATTTAAATATCCTCGCAATATTACTTTTTTTTGCTTCATTGGATATAAAGTCCACAGTTTGCATAAGGATGGGTTTTAGTATTCAGCTGAGTTCGGTTCAGTGAGCATGGTTGACCACTTCAAGTTTTGTTAACCTTAGCTATTAGCTAGCCATACTGGACAGTCAACGAATAATATTTCCCTTGTGAATTTTATACATTATTTCTGTCAGTTTATTCATTGTGTTCAGACCAACAAAAAATTATTAGAGAGAGAATGATTTTCATTCCAATAGAGAATTTAGTTTTAAAATTAAATCGATTGTATGGAAATTGACCAAGATTATTAACAGAGGAAATTAAACATGCTGACGGGTAAGAAAAAGAGTAAGGAAGGGTCAGAAGAGTGGACTTCAGTGCCATTTGAGGACTTTCTAATTTTTTTATTTGAGTCGGCAAGTACAACACCAAAATCTCAATCATCTTCCAGTCAACGAAACAATGAATGGAACGAACCAAAAACTTTGACCACAACAACATTTATAGAACAAGAAGAAGAAATTAATATTCGTATAAAAAGGAGATTTTCTTGTCCAGATTTTATGATGGAGAGTAGTGATGTGTGTTCTTCTATTTATAGTTCATCAACATCTCTTGTCAATGACAATACTGATCAAGAAACCAATACAAATCATGTTCCCCCTGTGGAATCCAATTCTGCAACTCCCATAGACATGGAAGTCACTAGAGAAGAAGAAGAGTCCGAATCAGAGTCAAATTATGAAGAAGATGTGACAGCCTCTACAGATTTACCTCCTCCTCCTTCTAGTCAACCAAAAACAGATAGGATAGCCAGTAATCAAAGTTTAGTAAAAGATGTTTTAGCATTTTATAAAATATTTTCAGCCACAACCAGATCCAAATCCTCATCATATTGGAATTCAGCCAAATATGGAGATACTCATAATAATAATAAAAGACTTTTCACTCGTTCTGTTCCCATTAAACTAAATACAATGAGTCAACTCAAAACTATGACTTGGCTAGGAGAAGACAATTCAAAAACTCCAAGTCCTCTTTCATTTGGAGAAGAAGAGACCGATGGAGAAGAGGAGGAGGAGGAGGAGGAGGAGGAGAAGGACAGTGATAAGTCTGATAAGATAGAAATAAAAGTCCAGACTATTGATCCAACGGTTCCGGCCTTGAAGGAGGAGGGTTTGTCCATGTCTTTGTTCCTTGACGCCGTTCACTTGAACCAACAATCTGACAGCAATAGTTCGCCATCCTATGAAATCTTTTATCAGTATTGATTTCTTCTTTTTTTACTTGATTCGTGTGTATCATGTACAGACTCATCTCAAGTCAACAACGAAACAAATAATCTTATGAAATCAATACTTACAGTACATATGCCTTGCATATATACAAGACATTAAATACTTGTACACAACATTGGAAAATGCAATTATCATTCCAGTCTTCACGTTTTTTCCTCCAAACAAAAAAAAGTAACAGGATGTGCTGTGTGTCCATTATCCAGTTTTTTTTGTGTACTCTTTTGTTGCGTGTGGAGGAATAACTAGTTTATGCCAAAATTCATCCTTAAGATTATGAAGAAGAGAAAGATGAAGATGTGTACCCTCGAGCCCTCCAAAAAAATACAGAAAAAAAACAGTAAACTTATTTATTTATGTATAATAACTTGTAACAAAATAAAAAACAACCAATACATTTATTGACTAGACCCTCTCCAGGGTATCATGTTTATTTTTGTAAGATGACTAACTTTTAAATGTTTTTAAATCATTCATTATCTTTCTGTCTAATCATCTTAGAGTACATATTTCTAATAGGTATCAATATAATGTATCTAAAATTCACCTCACTCTTATTTATTTTGCAAAGGTCTTCTATTTCTAATTCTCTTCCGTGAGTTCACAATGAAGGAAATTGACAAGGAGAATAAAAAAGAAAATGGAATTTGTCATGAATATTATAATTGATGGATGGAATTGGTTACAAGAAATGGCAAATAATATTCTTTTTCAATTATAGAAACGTGAGGACTGCCTACATCATACCATAAGAATTGATTACCTTTCATATTTCATCTTCTTTTTTTCATTAGTAAATATTCTATTATTCTACAATTACACTCCAAAATAATTTAGGTAACTAGAATGATGAATAATTAAAAAAAACTCTTTTTTTTTGTGTAAAGGTTATCACCATAATATGGAAATAAATTTTAAAGTAGTAATTAACAAAAAAATGCAACTGTTTCTTGCACAGTTGAGAAGGTGATAATTGATAAATGAATCTTGAGGACCTCAAGTTTTGAAGTTGAGGTTCAACAAAATGGCAAATTACAGGGGATAATTATAAATCTATTCAACTTGAAAACTTTTTTTTAACATGATGAAGGTGAAGAAGAGAAAAAGAGGAAATTTAAATTTATTGAATTCTTAAATGAGCAAGTTCTTGAAAAGGGTATATATTTTTACTCGTACACACACAAAAGTGAGTACGATTCACATGATTAACTGCATTAACTGCACCTTTCCATTTTTCCCATGTATGTGGAGATTGAGGGATGAACGGGAGTACACAAAAAAATAAATGTCAGTTAGCTCATATTTTAAAGACACACATACACACAATTGTTGAAACACAGTCAAACATAATATGTAACGATAATAATAATTATTCATCTGCTAGTCAGACTTCAAAAAAATTCTCTCTCTTTGTGCCATAAACGTCGTGGAATTGACACGAAAAACTTTTTTCTCTCGACTCCCTCCCTTCTTCATTATTATTACGGCACACATCATGCATTAATTACGTATTACACGCTGTCATTCTATATATATAGGCAAACATTTGTAATGCATACATGCACATCTTCACTCTGTTTATATATAATCATCTACCCACACCATAGGCACTGGATTTCCTTGAACATGTAAATATCTGTATACACAGTAAAACGATTTGTTTTTTTTAACTCTTGTTCAAATATTATTTTTTTTGTCCTAAAAGCATCGTATAATAATTATACACAATTAAATTATTGTGTATCTTTTTATATATTTTTAAATAAAAAGACTTTTTTTATGCAACCTTTTTTTGGAGACACTTTCTATCTCGTAGAATGTAAATCATTTAGACAGATTGTCATTCTTTTTTTTCAAATATAAAGAAACATTTTTTTATGATACGATCTCTCTATAATATTTCGCATAAACTTTACTTTTTGTCACTGAACTCTACCGCTCACTATTTTTTATTCATGTAAAAAATACGCACTGAAAAAATCCTGTCATGATACTGGTACCATTCATAAATAATTACTCTGTATGGAATCATCATGTCTTTTTTGTTGTAAAATAATAATAAAAAACTGTATAATAGTCACATACAATAGAAATTGAAAATGAAAAAATGGAGTCTACTTTTATGTATATCCCCAGCCCATTTGTAAAATTATTAATACATTCTTGTGATATTTTTTTTATGTATAAAATGAATTGAAAAAAAAAGATTTTGCTTGTTGTAATATCATTAAAGATTGTTCATTATGTTGGATAATAAAAAGGTAAAAAGGTGCGCTGGTAGGCCCAGCCTGTATTAAATAGCAGGATCTCGTGCCATGTATCAAATTCTCAAAGCCTCTTTGTCTTTTCATCTTTTGTGACAGTGGGGGTAATATATGAATGGATTCTGTGAACAAAATGAATGACACATTAGTTGGAATCTTTTGTCATTTTTTAACGGTGTGCTATACCTATACCATTAAAGAACATGTAAAAAACTAGTCATGTGTATTTTGTAAATGATAAAAAAATCCCCTGTCTTCACTTCTTTATTCTTCTTGTCACTTTCATCCGATTACTTTTAAGCCAGTTAAATGACTCTCCACCTCCACCAAATGTAGCAACTTAACAAATGTCTAAATTAAAAATAATACTTTTAACAGATTATAGACTCCTAGGGTCCCATACACTGTGAGTGGGTCATATGTGAATGGTGTACATCAAGTGACATTTCTGTCATTACCACTTTGGTCAAATGAACATTGGGGAAAAGGATAGTTAATAGTTGAGAGAGACTCATAATCTCGATCCATGTCTGTACTAATGCTTAAATATTAACATGTGTGCAATTTCTTTTGATGAAGTAAAGGATGGCATGCAAAAATTTACAGTCATAATATCATTTTCCTCTTTCTTTTTTTTATTTAATTCTGTACATGCAAACATTTTTTGAATTTAAATACAGGAAAGACAATTGCATTTTCCTGTATAAAATGTGCATTCATAAATCTTTTTTTTTCATGTCTCATGTTATAATTAAAATCAAATTAATGTTTTGAGCATTTTATGTCACTCTTTTTACTTTTAAAAAAATAGATTTTTTGGTAATTGAATGAGTCATATAATATTTTTTTTGTTAAAGTACATAACAAATAGTTAAGAGCCTACCTACCTCCTAATTTCTCTCTCTCATCTTCATTTCATCCTCTTTCAAGATAAAATAAAAGAATGTACAGTGCTCAGGCTTCACCTCATATTGCATTTTTAAGAAAATTTACGTAATTTACATAAAATTTTATGAAGACTCTCTTCCATGTTATATGAAATCAAATAATACTAACTACCAACTATTACACCATTCAAAATTAAAATTGAAAGAGCGTGAACAGATTCTCTCCATTCTCCAAAAGAGAGAGAGAGAGGGAAGAGCACACAAAAAAAGGAGGATGCTTGAACCGTGTCAGAGTTAAGCTTCAGTTAAAAAAAAGTTGAGAAAAATAAAATTAAAAATAGTTACTTAATAGTCCTACAACACGGTGAGGGATTGAAATGGTTGATAATGAATTAAAAATGTTGTAACATTTCTTTCAAGAAAAAAAAATTCCCATAAAAATTAGTAAGAAAAAGAATGAAGATGAGACTTTTGATATTGTATGAACCTACAATTTATTACATTAATAAAAATTTAGTAAGAGAGTTAGAAAAAAAATACTGACAGGGCACAAAGATACATTGCCATTTTTTTGTACATGCAACTCACACAAAATTGATCCTTGGACATGGAGTAAGCATAGAATGTCATTATCAGTACCTGATTCTAATTAGTTTGTACATGCTCATTTGCCAGTGAATAATTTGTGGTGCAGAGCTCACACTTTTAACTACAAGACGGAATGTATAAATTGAATATTAAATGTGTGCAAATAAAAAAAAAGTAAACAAAGAATCAAGTTTCTGATTAAATTTGTAAAAATTACATTAATTTTTTCCCAACTTTAAATGGATAGCTTCTTGTGTGTCTACAATTAAACTATTATTTTTTAATTTACATACTTAACTTTTTTTTATCTCTTAAAACTAAAAAGAGGGAGACCTCCCGAAATGAAAGTGTTTGGATAAAGGCGTGGATTTCATTGACCACTTGTCAGTTATTTTCCTCTCCAAACAACAAAAGATTGTCGGCGACAGTGGCATTAACGGTCTTTGAAAAAAAACAACTTAAACATCTAATTTAAATTTATTTCTCATGTATGAAAAATACTTGATGATTATAAACATGTTATTTTTTGTTGTTTTTTTTGTGTAGTCTTTCTCTATCAAACCAATACTGCATGTGTACATATATTTACTATTGGCATTGTCATAATAAAAATGTGTACTTCATTTTAGACATTCTATCTTGAAAAAATTGTAAAAAAATAAAAGTTTTTTGACAGCTTACCTATGCAGCTTATGCTAATTTTCTCCCCAACTTGCCATCTCCTCTCGCTCTCATCTTCATATTGTAATTTTATTATGATAATATGGCTAAATGATGATTAAAGTGCTATAAGCTAAAGATGATCTCTCATTAAGTTTCGTTAAAATAAATTAGAGGGGTACCTCTCTCTCTCCCTCTCTATCTCACACTGTGATGAGTTGGAGGATGAACAAAGAACAAATAATAATATGACGTTTAAATAGTACTAAGGTTCCCCTCATTATAGATTGTTCAGTAATGAATGATATTAAACTTGCACTCCTTCATTTACTTTTAGATTCACTGTTAGACAGAAAGAGAGAAGAAAAAAAAAGAAGATGAACACAAAAAAATGAAGAGAAATTACAGTGTCATCAACTTAAGCTCTTCAATTGATTTTTTATTATGAGATTGCCACTTGAAGGTTTTTTTGCATATTTTTTTGAGATGCATGTGTCTAAAAGATTAAATATGTATGTATGTTCTATGTTATGTACTTGTGACCGCTAACACTAATCGAAAATTTGCAATTTAATAAATAAACAATACAAGGCTATAGAGTGACTGATAGTGATGTCATTTTTTTGAGAAATTTGACTACTTGTAAACCATCCACTTAACAATGTTCATTTTGTATTTTATGACTCTTTAAGTACCTCAATTGATATTTATAATGGTCATGTGCATAAATTCGTTCAAACTTTCACTCTCAACGGATCACTTGTGCAATTTATATTAAGTTTATTATTTATTATTTGGCATTATTTTTTGAAATTGTCATCTTTCCTGTCTTTCCATGAATTAAAGAGGGACTTGATTTCAGGTGTCAACAAAACAAATCCACGGTCTGTCTAATTATTAAATTATAATTAAATCATCCTATAAATAGTTATTCAGGGTAGGTGGTCCAATACGTAAAATATAATTAAGAGTCAAATGTTTTGAAATTCTTTTTAAAAATTCTACTCAAGCATTCATTTTTTGAGTTGGTAAATTAAATTTAAAAAATTTTATGTACATTTTTCGTATGGCAAACTCATTGCATACAAAATAACATTGGACGCAGCATTTCTTTCTCAATTAACAATTAGTTCGTCGAATCTGCCATCAACCAGAAGCACGTTTACGCCTGATGAAGAAGAGTTAATGAGGATACAACTTTAATGAATAGATTCTAATAGGTCAGGGATTTGTATATATTTAAAATTAAAATTTTTTTTGAAAAAGTAATAATATCACGGCGAGTTTACAAATAACTAATTTTTTTAATTGGAAAGGTAAAATTTTTATGTGTAATATGTCTAATTTAACAGTTGACGCTGAGTACACTTGTGGCTTGTATTAGCGCTTGATATGGCACAACAAAAATCTACATTTAATGAGGTTGTCCCATTTATCAACAAGCACCCCCGCTCAAGTATATTGAAAACTGAGAGTGTCAACAACTCCAGAAGTTTATAGTCATAATTTTACAATTAATACATGTTAAAGTGCTAGACATGAAGATCAACATTTTCATATGCAAATTTAAAAGAAGAACGAGTTAAGCAGTGTGCCTCATTATTTATTATAATTTTTCATACATTTTGTACTTTCACTCAACTCTATTTTGAAAAGAAGAAGAGGATAGAGATAATTTTGATTCAAACTGCCACTAAAATAATAAATTGTGAGATAATGTAAGCAATTTGTCTCTGATGTTCAATTTCGATAAAAAAGAATTATACAACCTAATCGAGTGAATGGAGAGAGAGAGAGACAAATAAAAAAATTCATTATTCCTTTTTACTCCAATACGGACAGTTCGTGCACCTGCATTGACCTCAACTTTAGTTGAAATACATATAAAAAAATGTTATTACATATCTTGCATATAGACATCCAAAAAAATGAACATTTTCCAGCCACTATTAAAGTTTTTTTGTGGAGAGAAACATTTGTCTCCATTTTTTTGTGTTCATTTTGAGTAATTGTTGAGACTAAATATTTGAAAATAATTTGATATGCAAGAACAACCTTGCTGTTAGACGTTGAAATATTGTACTGAAATGGATTGATTATGAGTTTCAATCATAAATTTAGAATGGATATTCTTTTTTTTCTTGTGCAGACAATACCCTTTTTAAGGTAAATTTTGCATATTGTACATACATACATCTTTCCTAAACTTAGCTAGATGTTCATGGTCAGTCGAAGGTGTACATATTAGTTATATAACATGTTGGCATGAGCCTATCATAATATTGTTGTTGTATTATACACATTATTTTAACTACAGTTAACTTTATATTCTCCCTTCCCCCCACAACATTGAATTGTTTTTTATAAAGATCCTGCCAAATTTTGACGAATCGTTTTTCTTGCACTATGGTAAATATACAAGAGGATGTGTATTGGTACAACGTGTAGTGGACAAGGAGATGAAGAGTTGGATGATGAGCTGCATATGATGTAACATAAGAAATGCATCAATATCACGTTGTTACGTATAATATTTGATTAAATTCTGGGTAATTGAGGCTGCATACAAGACTATCTTGTCAAAGTTAACTTGATTTTTTTATGTGTCTCACGTTACTCTCAAACAAATTTTGATGAGTGAAATGAAATTTGACATTTACCTTTGCTACTACGTACGTGTAATTATGATAAAATTGGAAACAATGAATGAAAAAGTATTGCAATTTATTATATTTAATATTAAGCATTGGGATGAAAATCAACAAAAAAAAAAGAAGATTTTTATCACGATCACCCCATGTACATACATAAAAATTTTTTAGCATAAATACTAAATAAATACAAAACTGTACACTGAGGGAATAAAGAATGTACAGACACTCCACATGGTAAAATGTAAGGCAAGAGAAACAAGCGTTGATTCTATTGAGCTCGTCGTGACTTCATGGTCACTACGAGTAAATTTTTATATGTTTTCCTAGCATATAAATGCACACGAAGAGGGGATAATGATGTACGTCAGTTTTTTTAAACGGGTAGTGCCCAACACAAGCACATTTACCTCACAAGACTGCCCTGATTATTTTTTTATTTTAATTCTCAGTGTTAAAATAAAGAAATTTGTCACGGATTTAAAATTACACATAAACTACACCACATCCTCAATTCTTTAGAGATTGCATAGAATGAAAGTGATGCTCATTTTTATTAGTGTTCATATAATAATAATAAACTTAGAAGAGAGAGAGAGAGAGAATTAAAAGGTCCTTGGTTATGTTCATTGACTACTCTTTTTCGACTATTTCCCCCTAAGGGAATATATTTAGATTATTCGCTCCATGGTTAACCGTAATCACAAACACCTGTAATAATAATATCCAGTCTATTACTTGCCTCATGTCTGCGTGTGTGGATGTGGATGTTGACTTGATCATTAATTTTGGTCTTGCTGCATGGGGACTTTTGACGAGTCAGTCAAAGACGATGAAGGTAGTGTAACGAATAGAGAGAGAGAGAGAGATGAGCTGGAAAGGAGAGTTATGACAAAACAAGAAAAATTTTAATAAATGCACAACGTTAAACTCTATGAGACTGTGGATTAGCTATTGCAATATTACTTGCATTTCTCATCCTGAGGGGTCGTCAAGTGTATGTACATCTCTACGATTAAAAAATTTACGGATACATCATTTGAATGTAATGTTACATGTATATGTAAAGCTATCTTTTAAGTATAGAGACGTATGAGTATGATAAAGCTCAAACAATGGACAAGAGGAGTAGGATATATGTTAGTAGTATCATCAATGCCAGTACTGTGTTAATTTTCATATAGAAGAAGACGACTCGATGTGACTGAGAAGGCTAGCATTGTTGTTGTTGTATATTATACCTACTGTGATATATGCAATTGCTCCCTACATGCGCTATGAATTTAGGTAGACTATGGGAATAAGATGAAGAAGTTGGCGCGGGACACCTTCACCTGATTTGCACATCTTCAGAAAGTAAAAGAGTTTGAGTGAATGGATAGGAGATGAACAAGACAAAAAAAGAAGAAGATGATTTCGTCTCATGAGTTCCTCTTAAAAGAAGAAGGACTTGATGGTCATCATGTTTTTGGTCTTTGGACACTCTAGCTGGGCTGTTCTAAGGATCCCTCCTCAAACCTCACTTAACTTTCCATGAGGTTCCTTCACTAAAATTAGTGACTCCAGCTTAATTTATTTATTTTGTGCAACAATACAATATTTTTAAAAAAGGATATTTTTAGTGGGACCTCAGCAGAGAGGATAAAATTTGTGTTTGTATACTTGTGCAAATTTTTAATAAGGAACCAAAAAAAGACTTCCTCTCTCCGACCACGAAAAAATAAAGTTTGTGTTTGTGCTGGAATTCTTTTTTGTGGAGGTGACTATACAAATAAATTTATACTCACCAGGACGTTCAATCGTCAACGGAAATTAAAGGTACATGTACTCAACACTATATACCATAAATCGGGACACAGTTGACCTATACTGTCTATATGTATGTATAGTTGACATGGACGAGGACAAAAAACTTTTTTCTTCTTCTTTTGACAACTTGATTGGACACAATGTGACTATAGAGTACCGGATGCTGTCGGAGTGTTTCAGCTGGATTGACAGAAGGGAACTGATAAGCACCAACATGGTTCATTTATCATGCACTCTACTTTGAGTATTTCCAACATGGAAAAAAATTTTTGCCCATGTGCCGATCTCAATATTGAATGCTAGGTCGTCTGCTACACTGTCTGACTCTATTTTTTTTGAATAATTCTCCAGTTAAGAGAAAGCTCCATTTTCCCCATTGTAGCCCATATATCCAAAATTAGTTGAGACAGAGAGAGTAGTTGCCCATAAAAAGATATTTAAAGTTGAGGCATTAGATGAGTAAACTTTTCTTATATTTAGGCGTATATTTTATGGAATGATAATGCTCACATTTATTATAATTTAATGAGGATACAAACGAGAATGAGAAAGGGGGAATTTCCTCATCTGTGATTCTAGTGCAGTGCAAAAATTGCACTAGAATCACACACACATTTGTACATGACAATTGTCTAGAATTTATAACAATGCTCAATTCATTCGCCCACAAATGGAAGACAAGTCGTTTTTCAAAAATAAAAGTTCCTTGTTGTCACATTCTAACCAAACTTTGATCTACATGGAATAGTGAGTCAGCAATATCAATTAGTTTATTAATATGGATTCAATTGTTCACCTCTCACATTACACTCATTCAGGAATACCAAGACGAAAAAGCACGTGGATAAAGGCGCCCAAAATATTTAGCAAGTGCTCATGACTTATAACTGTTCAAATGCCCTTAGGCTTGGCATGAAGATAGAGCGTAATGTTTTTTGTTGTTGAAAAAAATGGGCTCATAAATCAGAATTTTAGCATTGAACTCATGTAACTTCACCACTATGCAGGAGTATATTTTATTGCCTCTTTGGGTTGAAAATGCTCAAAAAAATCTTCATAATAAACAACAGAGTCGTACCCATAAATTAGTATTTTTTTTATTTCAAGTGTAAATGATCATGGAGGAGATTATTTTCAACTTGTTGCATGAGATGATTATATAATTCCCACAGATTATCCTCCCACTCTCACTTTCTGTGTGTCCATGGCACGGCTCTTACTGAACTTTGACATAAAATGTACGTTTTCCACTCAATTAAGAGGAAATTCAATTATTAATCAAAGTCTCACATGTCAGTGGCATACTAAAATGCATCTCTCTTTGTCTCTCTCTCTTATCATTTAATTTAGAGATAATTCGACATACAACAAATTCTCCTTGTATTTTATGACGCAATTTTATATTAATTTAATAGTCAACTATGGCTATCTTCATTCCATTCGTTCCGGTGTAAGTAATTAGTTTTCAATTTCATTCTTGTCTACGTACGATAACTCTACACTCTGTGTGTGTTTAAGGTTGACAGTAGACAATCAAATTTTTATGTTGGAGAGAGCCTTCTCTCAACCGGTTTTGCATATGACAACAAAAGTCTTTGGATACACAAAAAAATCTTTTAAGACCACTTCAAACTTTTGTGGAATGTAAGATTATCATCAAAATTCCTTGGAAAATCCTAAACAATATTTGTCTATACTTGTTCCAATTTTTTTCAATGATTATTTATGACAAAAGATTATAATAACAAGGATGAAGAGATTTATTTTGAAGATAGATCTTCTTTGAGCCAAAAAAATTGAATAAAATAAATATATGTACATAAATTACTTTTGAGTCAATTCAATACGAACAAAATAACCTCCATTTTTCTTTCACGCCATGACAAGTACAATTAATTAAGATTAGCCCAATTAAAATATTACGCAATTTTGATCCTGATCACTGGCCAATTTTTGAGACAACGACGAATTGACGAACAACCAAAAATGACAGAAGAATTTCTTACAACCATGGACAGTACGAATTTTATCAGACTAAATAATATTTGAATAACCTTTTAATAATTTTCACAATGTTAATTACAGGGAAAGTAAAACATTGGGATTTGTGGGGATTCTAAGGGCACCATGAGGAGTGCTCTTTTGATACTGTGCCTATGCATCAATGTGGTAAGAAAACAAATTTTGATTTTGACTCATCATAAAGGATTACATGTGTGGTGATTATATAATTACACAATTTTTAGACGTACTCATTTATCAGTTTAAAAAAGTTGTGGGTTAATTTCTGACTAATTGTGGTTGCCAACAATGATAATTCATGGGTCAATTTATTCACAAAATTGATGTATTTGTTCATGGAAGCATTTAGGCAACTGCAAGCTATGCAGACACAAAGAAAGATCAATTTATTATACACAGAAGATAGCGGTAGCAATGAAAGCATGTAAGACAGCAAAATGAGTAAGTAATAAGCTGTGATAATAGAGTTTACAATCAAATTGCAACCCCACAAAGACTCATAATGTTATTCTCTACATATTTTTCCTCTTGTAAACCTTTACACAGCAGCACATTTAAATCGTGAAAGTCACACCTACATAAATATACCCTAGTGTCCATCACACATTCATAAGCACTTGATTTTTTCAAGAAAGAAATTATACAAGACAGGAGGTTTGACTTGAGCCATTCCATTTAAGATTTAAAGTTGTACCTTTAAACATTTTATTTTTATTGAGTTCTAATCGATTGTAGCTTAAGCTACTAGCTAACGGCCATTAGAATTACATGTAAAAAATTTAAAGGTACTAAAGAGTGTAAGTCTGTTGTGTACTTTTGAAAGAGACAGAACAAACAGTAGAAAAGTGAATGAGACGTTATCATTGCCAGAAGGATTCTCCATTCAACTGTTGATTCACCTGTAAAATATTTTTCACTTGTAGCTAAATGAGTCGTGAAAATTTTTGTGGTATTATGTACAATATATTGTACTGGTCAGCTGCAACGACTCACTCATTAAATCATTAAGTCATCATCTTCGACTTACGGCTAAGCCCATATATGGAGTGGCAAGACCACCGCCTCATTGTACACATGAAAAACTTCTTTATCAATGAACATAAGTAGCTACCTGAATACAATTACCAATACTTACATGAAAATCTATGTAATATTATTATTTATATAAAATTCTATCAAGGAGTCAGATTTACAAGAGGTGCGGAAAGAATTCCACACACCACAACTTTTCAAAAAAAACACGTCACAAGCTACACAACAAAGATCAGTCTTATTCAGTAGTCTTTTTATTCTGTATGCACCTATGTTGGAGCATTACCATAACAAGAAACTAAAATTCACTTTAAAGACAATGCAAGACACACAGACAAAAATATAGAAAAGGGAAGTTTTTTTGTACATGCAAATAAAATTGAAATTAGAGAGGAGGATGAATTATACTGATGCATTGTGTGGGAGAAGATTAAAAAAAATGTAAAAAATCGTAGCAGAAATTCACAAATTGTCGTGTATATTTTCTACATGAAATTCATAAACTCATCAAAGATGAGTCAAGAATACATTAGAGATAAATTTTGTAAAAAATTAATTATTGTGTGTGTGCATGTCTGACGTGAAAATACAAACACTTGGAAAAAAGGATATGCAATGATAATTACTAGGCTAGACGAATAATGATGCATGTGCATAAGATCTAAGCCACTGGGAACAAAATCTTGGAGAGAGGAGAGAGATGATGTGTAAATGATGCTAATGCACTCAATAAGATTTGCCATTTTATACTCTTATCATCTAATGATGTAATAAACTCTCTCTCTCTCTTAGAACGAGGATGTTCATTTACTTGACGAGTGTGTGAAGTAATGAGTTTTAGTGGCCTCTCATCTTTTTGACGATGGAAAGGAATCGACATGTTACCTGTCACATGTACACTCATCATTTCATTATTTTAAAACTGTTGTGTGTGTATTATTGTTTAAAAAAGAGCTTTTGCAACGTAAATCACATGTAAAAGGATGGCGGAGGGAACTCAAAGATGTGATGTCCCTGATATTAAAATGAAAGAGAGAGATGAGATTTCTTTAAACATGTAACGGCAAGTGTTGTAACCCCATTACACAGTGCAGAGAAGCTGAACATTATTCCTCCAGAGTGAAATTATATGTCATCCATTTTCTTGTCTTAAAAATGACAACAAATGTATGGAAACATTAATCTTGACTAAAACTACAAATCCTGACGATTGTAAAGACTTGAAATTATACAAAAAAAGAGATTATACCCACACGACTCCTCTCATTTAACTGTCGGATTACTTCCACTAATTACAAGTCCAACAATTGGCACATTTGGCTAGACTTTTTTGTTTCTATACAAAATACAAATATGTATGAAATTTGCATGACAATCTAAAGCTGACGATTTATTATGTATTCACACACTTCAAAACTTCTTGACTATTGTCAATTGTGAAGGTCATTTGACCCGTGGGATTCTATTCTTGAAAAAAAAGTTTCGCATCCCCTTCTATTATAACAAGGAAATAATCTTTATCAAAAGGGATGACAATGAGAGGAAGAATAATATTACAGAGTAATTTTAAAATCGAGGCAATTAATTTTTTGACTTTACATTTATTCGATTAATTTTGAAAAAAACAAGAAAAAATGCGTGTCTTATACTCATGTAGACCCAAAAACCTTCAGTTTACTTTGTAATAATTTTTTTTACAAAAAATTGGTAGTAAATGATTTGTCTAAAGATACATAACAATGGAATTAACTGGAGAAAGACGAGCTTTAATGAAGATGACCTTGCATATTCTGATGGAATCTAAATAAAAGAATATTCTAATTTTAATTTTAAAATCAAAAGAGCAGAACCAGAGTCAAACAAAGCAAGTTTTTCTTTTATTAATATCTAAGGTGTGCATCTCTTTTTGCATAAATTAAGTGAATACAATTTTCAACAATTTGATCCGCATGTGTCATTAATTTACCTTCGGGGCTATCATACATGTAGTTTATTTACAGAAGATGGACACAATCTTTTCAAGAAAGAGTCAAAATTGGTGTCTTCTTCAAAGCAAAAAATACGTTGATGAATTACAAATGCAAATGATTGAAAACTACGATAAATGTATCATGTAATTGCCAGGAGTAAGTTGAAGGAAATGTTTTACAGACTGGTTTTGTACGTTGAATACCTTATCTAATCATAATCAGACCTTCTAATGTTGACGGTAATAGGTACTATAATTACAGAGTTTAGTGGAGGAGCGTGCACGATTAGATTTATCAACAACACGCGCTTAATAGCTCCATAATGACGCTGTATACCTTTAATTTATACATTTCCTTGTCTATTGACAAGCACCTTGATCTTGCCGTGTAGAATTGATTCATGAATTCCATGCAAAAATGTCACTGAAAGTTTCATTTTCTTGTTTTGACAGGTATCCCTTGTAATAGCAAATGAAGATGAAGGCAGCCAAGAACTACAGCTAAGAGATTCCAGAGATTCTGGCTATTTAGAGGATGAACACCATCACCACCATCCAAATATTCAACGGTTAGATGCACAATGCTCTCGCTCAGGCCTCCGTATCACTGTCGACTTTGACTCTCCATTTAATGGATTGATATACAGCAAAGGATATTTTGCTAACCCAAGATGCCGGTATTTTTCTAAAAAATTTTAAATTTAACTAATCAGAAATTCTGAAATGGTAATAACTAAGATTTTTAGTCAAATGGCATGCTGAATCAATGCAAAAAATGCAACTTCACACAACTAAGACTTTTTATGTATCATTTACTTTCACAGCTTTGTTGCTGCCAATACGGGAGAAACGTCGTTCTCATTTACTGTGCCAAATGATGACTGTGGGACTGACCATCAAACATCTTCAAGGACAGTCAACAATGTTTTCATTTTTCAGATGGATGAAGCGGTTCAGGTAATTCCACGAATTTTAAATCAAATAAACTGCTCAATGAAAATTGATTTTTAGAAAAACTCAATTTATACCACATAATTATTTATAATTTACGCACCTTCATACAAAATAAGTCGGTTATTGTGCGAAAAATAAAACTTATGTTTTTTTTACATACAGGAAATATGGGACACGGCTAAGCAAATTAGTTGTGAATATTCTGAAGAAACACGAAAGCAAGGCAAAATGGTCGTTTTCAAACCGCTCACTGTTGGAATGTTAGACGTTATGCATCAACCATTTAAAAGTGATGGACTTAACTGTTGGATGGACATACAAAAAGGAAGCTTTCCTAATGTAATTTTAATAAGTCTATACGGTGCTTAGTCATACTAACCGGTCACATTAACGTTAACAAAACTATAATGTCTAAAAAATGCTCTCATTTGAATCAGACTGTACCTATTGGGGGTCAAGTTGAAATTGGAGAAGACCTTAGTATTTTGATATACCTAAAAGACGAAGATCGGCAGTACGACGTGAGTGTGAAAGACTGTTGGGCTTTCGACACTGATAATTTTGATGATCCCAATGCGTCAAAGGTTCAATTGAGTGGTCTGGATGGTTGCATAATGTAAGCATAAAGTATAAATCGATTTCACAAACCACATTGAAATGATGGTGTCCTAAATGTTTAACGATGGTATTTCCAACATTTCCTTGCATTATTTAGTAAATCAAAATTAATCGGGAAGTGGAAGAAGACGTATGAAACCGGTGGATCTGGTGCCACCACAATTTCTTTTACTAACATGACTGCATTCAAATTTCCAGACACTGACAACGTTCACCTTACATGCAACATTGAGGTAACTTACATGTTCATGGACATTATGCACGGTAATTGTACACATAACACATGCTTTTTCTATATCACATCGCCATTAGCTATGCAAAGATGCATGTGAGGAAGAACTCTGTAAATCCAATCATGGAGACCTTGTACCAGTAAAACCAACACCAAAATGCTTTCCTGGGTCAAGAAACCCCGCTTGCAGAAACACAACCCAAACAACCTTTCCTACAACACAATTTGATTGTAGAGCTAACCCAAAAGACCCCAGGTGTAGACAACAAAACACAGAAAGACCACACCAAATAACCTCCTATCCTACAACACAATCTGATTGCCGGACTCATCCTAGAGATCCCAGGTGCAGAGACCAAAATATTGAAAGGCCTTATCAAACAATAAGACCGTCAACTTGTTATCCAGGTACTTTTGAAACTTACCCCATACACTAGTGTAATCACAATTATTGAACCCCTTAAAAATATTATCTCTACTATAGGAAGCCCCGATCAAAGATGCCAGCAACCATCTCCGAACACGGAACCAACATCCACCCAATTTCAATGCTACCCAGGTAATTCGAAGATTGTAAAACATATAACGAACACGCATTGAAAAACTTTACTTAGTAACTCCACAAATATACTCCCAAACACAAGCAATCACAAACATCACCGTGTTCAAAGTAAAGCATACGGCTCGAACTTTTATACTAACCATATCCAACACCATACTATTCAAAAAACACAGTTTACTAAACACAAAAAAATATCGTCACAATTTAAATTTCAAATAATTTCTAAAATTGAGAAGTGGCGTGAATGATTTGAGAGTATCATTCGTTTGAATAAACTTTCGGGTATTCAAAAAGATTGACAACATTTAGGAATTTCTAAAGCGGTAATCAAACCGTTATGAAAGATTAGAAAGCATTTCAAAAGTTAACCTGAAAGATTGCATCAGTGCAAAGTTTTCAGTGTACAACACTGACAATTTAGTTTTGGCTAATGTCATTTTTGAGTTGATAAATGGTATCGCTGGCTATTGACTAAGAGCTCACTCTAAACACAGTCAGCACAACAACAAGTCATCTCACATTTTCCGTTTTACTTTTCAGGTCAAGTTGACCCCAGGTGCCCACCAGTTTGCACGCCTGGAAGCACAGACAGACGGTGTAATCAAAACCAAAACACGACTCCTCGACCAATTCCCACAACAACTCCATTGAACTGTTATCCTGGAAGTTTCGACCCACGTTGTCCACAAGTATCCACTGACCGTCCACAAACACAAACAACAAGAGGTCCAGTTTGCTATCCAGGTATGTCTTGTGACCTCAATGTAGTTAACCAATTGACTTTATTCAAGCTAACTCAAAATTGTCAATTTACACAATAGGTAGCACAGATGTGAGATGCTCACAACCTCCTCGCACGACACAACCACCAACTACCCAATTTCAATGCTATCCAGGTAAATATTTGGTGTAGTATACTTTGGTCTCAATTCTTCCCTCCAAGTTGCATACAGTTAACTATTGATTGCGACCAATCTATGAACTGTGTTCTGTCAACATATTTTTGTGATTCTTAAACTTTATCATTGAATTTTACAGGTCAAATTGACCCACGCTGTCAACCTGTGTGCACACCAGGTAGCACTGACCGTCGCTGTCCACAAACCACAACCTTTCGCCCAGTTGTTTCAACAGAGCGACCATACCAAACAAAACCACCAACATGCTACCCAGGTTAGTTGTGAAAAACTCAACACAGCAATTATTAGGGATTAGTCAATCAATTTTTAACCCACTTTTGTTTGCTAACAGGAAGTTCAGATCCAAGATGCCCGCAAACTCCGCGGCCAACTCAACCACCAACCACCCAATTTCAATGCTATCCAGGTAACTTACATGCACAATTATTTAAGCAAATATTTTTTTCATAGAAACAATTTTTGGACCATGGCATTTCCAGTGAAAGACTCTTCTAGTAGTTTCTTCTGACTTGTTGCCGGCTCACTGCTCGACTAAATATTTTGTGTTTTCTTTACACAGGTTCACCTGACAGGCGTTGCCAACAATCAACCACTTCACGACCATATGAAACAACCAAGGGGCCTCTCTGTTATCCAGGTATTTCCCACAAGACAAACCCATGACTTAATTTAAGCTACAACTGTGCCTTTTGTGGTCCAACTTGGGAAAATAGTCGTAGTACACAAAAACGAATCCTCTATTCAATTACAAAGATCACTTTTATTCACGTTTGACTTTCTTTACAGTCACATTCCAACAAACAGTTTCCACATCGTCCACGCTTAAATTTACTTATTCCATTAAAACAATCGTCACAATTTAAATTTCAAATAATTTCTAAAATTGAGAAGTGGCGTGAATGATTTGAGAGTATCATTCGTTTGA
>JAQIVZ010002446.1:0-20829 GCA_034700945.1 Arrhopalites spinosus
AGGAAAGATGCATTGACTACATTGGCATTAACATTATTGGCATTGACAACATGGGCATTAACTACATGGGCATTGACAATAGTCCCATAATGTAGAACCCAACCGCATTTCATAAGGTATATGGTGGCCATTTTTTATTTTAAAATTCTACCAAAAACGACTTACTTGAGTTTACATCTAGTCAGTGACTCACTGACAGTTGAGTGACTTGAAGTCACAATTGTTGTTCAAAAAAATATTAATTAAATTAAATTTGTCATTTAAAAGTCAGGGAGAGTGAAAAGTGAGTTAAACTTAACTGGACGTTAAGTGACAGTGAGTGAGTGATTCACAAATTTACAAGTTAGTTCGTGCTCAAAAAAACAAATTAACAATTAATTTTTACTCTTTTTTTTTATGACTAAAATTCTACTTTTTTTCTATTTTGTATTAAGTTTAGTGCAGTTAAAAATCCATAAAAATTGTCTATCAACTAACTCTTTCTTACTCATCACTTAATTTTGATAGACAGTTAGAGTACACATGCTCTACATGTTTTTTTTGAGTGGACGTACGTTTTGACAACTAAAAAATTGAGATTTTTGTCATCGTTTGACAGATGAGAGAGATAGCGTGCGTCTTGTCCTTTGGATGGACAAGAAAAAAATTTGAAGAGGTCATGGGTCAAAAAAGAGCATCTCTTTTTTCTTTACAAAAACTTTTTTTTAAAGGCCAGGCCACAATACCTTATGATGTACTTCCGTTCTAGTTCCAGAATATTTTACTTTAGAACTCAGTTGTCGAGTGCTCATGTAGAGAAGACGAATTTTTGCATCAAAAACGGCTGTAACACTACAGTTTACATGTCGGCCATAATTTTGTAGAGTGAAAGCTCCCTGTGTGTCCTGTACGAGAATATTACAAGCTGAAAAGAGAAAATTCACAAAAGAAAAATGAATGAAAAAACCTTTTTTTAAAAAACAAAATTTATCTTGATTTTACAACCACTCTACGCCTACGTAGGTTTAGTACACTTTGATGAATAAGATAGAAGCATAGAAATTTATTTTTTTTCAAAAAAAAATTCTCCAGCAACAAGTATGAGGATAACACTTGAGAGAAAAAAAACCTCCCATTTTTTCACTTGACAAACTTTTCTCCCCACTCTATTCTATCAAAAAAAGAGAAAAGAGAAAGTCTCTCTACAGAACTGAGTTTAGAGTAGGTAGTCAGTCAAGAGTTCTTTTTAAAAAAGAGAAATATATAAGATTAGAATAGAAAAACGTTTTACTTTTTGATGCTCACTTTCTCTAGACTTTCTCCTTCTCTCTCTCTCTCAATTTGTAAACGTTGTCCAAAGTGAATGAACCTACGTTTCACTTTAGAGTCTTTAGAGTTGGAAAAAGGTGAAGGAGAGACAAATGAAAAATGGGAGTTGAAACTTGCTCTCAAGTAAAATGAAAAAGTTAAATAGAGTAAAATATTTTATACAAATAAATTTATTTGTCTACCAAAAATGAAATAACCTCGCTCAACTTTGTACTACACTAGTGACATTAATATATAATTTATATGTATAAAGATAGAGAGAGAGAGAGAAAAGACAACAATTTACGTTTTGGATTGAGTACATGTTGAACACGAACAGAAAAGCCTTGACCAAACATGGGAATTCGGTATTGTATGAGGGCTGCATTCTGTGACGATAGAAAAGTTTCTTCAGTTCGACCCAACATTCCACATCTTTCTGAAAACCTCGACTTGAAGCTTTTCTCATGATCCTCCACACTTGGGAAAAGCTCTCCATTCAACTCCCATCCGTCGACTATCTGTAAACGAGACAAATAAAACAATTTTTTTATTATCATTTTTTTCTCCTTCTTTATTAAAAAGAGTACAAACAATCCACACACATAAATGAGTC
Source organism: Arrhopalites spinosus (assembly GCA_034700945.1). Lineage (NCBI taxonomy): Eukaryota > Metazoa > Arthropoda > Collembola > Symphypleona > Arrhopalitidae > Arrhopalites > Arrhopalites spinosus. The sequence continues at coordinate 1,904 of JAQIVZ010002446.1, forward strand.
AAATCTACTTTCTTCTCTTGACAGTCACGAGCTTTCTCCTTTTTTTTAGTCACGAACTTTCTCTTTTTTTTCTTGTCAGTTTCCCATTAAAATTTTTATATCATAATATTTATTCAACGCCCCCGTCTCTTTTCCGCCCTTCACTTTGGAGTTGACAAAACAGCAAGAAAAAAATTTCTTGAAATCATTAAACTATGTCAGTGTCACTCCCCAGTGAAGCACAATTAATCAATTTTTGAGACCTTGTTGATGAAGCTGAAGCAAGTGCAAAAAAATGGAAGAAAAGTTATTTTGACAAATTTCTCTCCTTCTTGTCTGTAACAGGACACTTTTTTGTACTAGAAGAAAATTAACATAGCATCAAAGTCAAAACTTTTATCCTTGGAGAATTTTATTGAACAATCAAAAAAATTTGACTGTGAAATGGAGTCACAGGAATGTAGGGAATTCAATTTAAAAGGCACTTTACACAAAAAAAATCCTCAATCTTGGCTATGACATGAAGAGAAGTATTTTTTTCTTGTCGACAAAATATATTCTGACTTTCTTTTTTTTTCTTTTTTTTTCTTAAAAAATTTCTATCTGAGGGTTCAAAGTACAAATGGAAACTCTCTCTCTCTTTTTCAATTTACAAGTCCACTGTGGGGAATAAACATTTATTTTTCCAGTTAACTTTTTTCCAAACATTTTAAATTGAAATGTTTAATTTATTAAAATAGTTATTTCTCCCTCAGAGTTTTATTTAAGACCAGCTAAATAATTTATTCATTTTCAGGATGAGTCAAGGGCAAATATGAAGTGGTGTGGAGTTTTTTAACATTAAATTTATTTTAATATTTTTTTTTTTTTTGACTTTTGAGTTTAAATAAATTGGGAATTAAGTGTCAGGTGCATCTGTGTGACATCAGCTCAGCTTTTTTTACTTTATTTGAGTGGGTACATAGGCAAATAATTATTTTTAATAATTTATTACTGCAACATTTGACAGTTCTTTATGTACAAGTTTTTAGTCACTTTACAGTATTCGAAAGGAAGGAAAAGTGGGGGGTGGAGGGGGTTCAAGGAAAAAGTTAAGTTTTGCGTGGAATGATTTTGTAGAAACAGGAAGAAAGATTGACAAATGTAAAATGTGAGACTTTTGATAATATGAAAATGTCCAACTTTGATGGAAAGATTTATTTACTCTGATAATTTAATTTAAATTCTCTTCCATGAAATGTGTAGAGGGTACATATGTTATTACTTTAGGATTTTAATTAGAAATATATTCCAAAATTCCCCAAATTACGAAACCCCTACTCTTTCTAATGTAATCAATCCAAATTCCAGCCTACGAGCACAGATATTCCAATTAAGAGATTGTGGGTCTGTAGGGACTAAAATAAAATTTATTCCCATAAATTTTACGTATATATCTTCTACCTAATGTAAATTTATCTAGGTTTTGTAATTAAGTGAAATGAAACTATTTCATCATTTTATTTCCTTTAATCTTCCACCGTTAATACAGATATTACACACACGGATGTGAAAGTATAGAGAAGAGAGAGAGAGAGAGAAAATGATAAATAATAGCTACATATTTTCTAACTCAATAATCTTCATTAACATTTAACTTTTGAACCCCCACACAATTTTAACGAGAGACTGGCCACCAAGTTACTCGTTAAGTTCAAAGGTTGAATTTCCATTGACCCAAGACCCAACAAACGCCCACTCATTTTTTGACTTGTTGTAGTAAATTTAAATTAAATAATTCAACTGTAGAATATTTCTTTGTACATCTCAAGGAATGTCCAAATCTACTTTTGAATATATTGAGTGTGTTGTAGGAGGAATGAAAAAAAGGAGAAAGTGCCCAAGTGGCTGCAGACCACGAAGGAACTTTTCAGTCTCAGTCTTTGGGTCTCCTTAGTCACCAAAAAGAAAGGCTTGATGAATGGGAAATGGAAGGAAAGGAAAAAATGTTTCTTTTTAAATCGTGGAATTCGACATGGTGGTGAACAAGATCTATTATTGAATTCAGTCCACCTACTCATTGATCTCTCTCTGTGGTGGTAGCATTTTGTGACATTAAATTTTAAATATGAAGACTTTCTCTGACGCATGGTGATGGATCCTTGTTACTTTTTTAGGGGCACTTATAGTCAATACAAAAATAGCACTGCTCTGATATCTCAGATCTATGTAACGTACAATATATTTTTTTATATTGAGAAAAAAAACTTACACTGATGAGACCTCGCTGGTGACAATCAACGTCAAGGTAGTCCACAGTGATGATGATAGATTTGTCAGGATCTGAGACCAAATAGAGACCACAAACTGTCTCACTCCCTCCCCGTGATTTGTAGTGAAATGCTCCTTGTTCCATTGATATTGTCATACAGTCTAAAGTATCCACAAAATCAAAATCAAAATTAATTAAATTATTCATTCATTTATTTATTTTATTTTCATGAGTCTTTTGTAAAACTTGTTGCAATTGCAAAATTGTTAAATTTTTTTTTAAACTTTCACTTTAAGAAAACAAATAAAGTTAGATTCCTGGAATCTCAACTTTATTTAGAAACGTGGCCAAGCCGGTGTATTCAAATATTGACGTTCTATATTTTTTTGGGCTCGATATTTTTCCAAAAAAAAATGTAAGTCATGAGTAATATATTTAAATATTTATGAAAAATAAACAAAAATATTTTGTACAAGTCTTTAGAATAAATTCCATTTTTTATAATTATCTTGTTTTCTCTAATGTCCCCAATTTCATGACATGGTAGACAAACTACTTTGAATTATTCTCTCTATTTTTTTTGACTGAAATTCTTCATGGCTTATGAGCTACGCTTGAAAATCTTATTATTTTGGATAAGGCAACCAATTTAGTGTGTACACATGAAGATGAAGGACAAGAATTTTTGAGAATAATAAATAATAACATGAAAAACAAAAATTGGAATCCTTTTTTCTGTCATGTCATGAAAAAATCTCTCTCTCTTCCTTTCCCTCCACAAGTTTTCCACTAGAGCTGGAGGCCATCAATAATGCACTCTGTATCTTTACTTTCTCCAAAAAAATTCTTGTACATGAACGCTCTCTTCCTAATTGGACAGAATTTTGACAGGGTACATGAAACAGATTTTTTTGGGGGGTTTCTCAAAATTGTAAATGCTAGTCTAAAATGTCATCTACTACTTTGTTATGATACTTGACAAAGATAAAAAAATTATAGAGAGAGCAAAAAAGTAGTATCTGTCCTTGACCTTGTTCTCTTTCTCAAGAGCGATTTTTTTTTCCTGTATAATAATTCCATCACATTTTCTATTGACAAAAGAAAACTTTTGTCATTTTACCTATCTACGTCATTGTCTCCCACTTTTTTCAAAAGAGAAAGCAAGGATGCATATGACATGTATTGTTCATTAAGATGGCTACACATTTAAAAAATCATTAATTATTTTGTCCTTGATGAAAGAGTCCAATCTCAATTACTCAGAATGGACTCGAATCTATTTTTAAAAGTGAAAGTGAGTGAAAGTTACCCGTGATTTCTAAGGATGATGGGGAGGAAGCAATGTCTGACGAAGAGTGAGAGGACGAAGCAGATTGATGATGATGATGGTGATGGTGAGACGCCGGTTCTAGCTCTTGTGACAGTGGATGGGCTGACAACTGTCTTTCTAGCTCCTCCAACTCTGCCGAACTCATGCTCTGTTAATAAATTGGAGAATAAAAAATTTAGTTTATCATTATAATAACAATTTTAACTTTAATTTAAGTGTAGGCATCACAAATACTTTTATATACTTAAATAAGCAGTTAATTCATATTCAATACTTATTTTTTAAATATTTCCTCATTATCATGAAAATCCCCATTTAGTTAGAATAAAGATGAAATTTTTTTGTTTTTTTATGGTGGATGAAAATGGAAATCCGATAGAGAGAGAGAGGCTCAAATAAAAGAAAATTATGTCTAGTAAATGGGGAAAGGTTATAGGCTGAAAAAAAGTAATGAATGATGACTCCAGTGACTTGTATCTTGTCAGTGGCTTAATGCCAAAGACAACAACTCTATAAAGAATAAATTGAGATGGAGAGGGGAAATGAAAATGAATTGTTCATGTTTTTTTTGCCAATATTCTAATCTTGCCAAATTGGAATGAGATCTCGAGGGATTTATTGTGAAGATCCACTCCCACAAAATAAAGAGAAAATATTAGAAAAAAGAGAGAGAGAAAGCTTGTTTCACAAACAGTGACTATGGACTAGACTACCATATAGTCAGTCCCCCCGGAAGATAATCATTGACTTTCTCTTTGTTGAAGAGTCCTAGACTTTTTTTTCATTTTCTTCAGTATTTTATTACATGTAATTGATCCCATTCCCCTTTTGAAAGAAATACAATGGGAAATGTAATAATGGAGAAAGTACACATTTGACTTTATATTGTTATTCTCTCTCTCTCTCTCATTTTTTTTCTTTAACCGTAACCCACTTGCTTTCTCTTCATTTACTTGTCACAAAGAAATAGAGGAGAATAAGAGAGAGAGAGAGAGTATTGAGAAAGCGGGTGGGTGGCTTGTATTATTTTATAATGATGATCGCTTTCACCCAAAGCTTGGTCAAGTTGAAACTATGGTGAAAGGAGAAAATGTGAGTGGGGAAAAAAAGGAGAAAGAATTTGGAACAAAAGCTCATAAATTCCAACCTCTTACAACACTTCTATTGACACTTTGAACGTGTTCTGCCTCAGAATGAGGAGAACTCGGTTAAGAAGGAAATATAATACAGCTACTTTTATCACAAAAAAATAAGACACAAGGAAATACAAAGAAACTTTCTCCACCAATCCACAATAAATTGTTGTCAAGGACGATAAGGAGAAAGGAAGGGTGGACAAATGTTGCAAGTTGTCACAATTTTGTTAAATTCTCTAATTCATTTTCTCACACTTTCTCACACCTTACAAGTCTACGCAGTCAATGGAATTGTGGGCAAGGCAACGTGTCCTAATCTCAAGGAAGGCGTTTTGTTTAGAATATTGTTTTGTCAAGTTTATTATTAGAGAACAAGACTGTTGTTCAAAGCCATTCAACTGTTTTTATCTTTCATTTCCTTTGAAATAATATAATAAATTTAATTTACTGAAAAGAGAGGGAAACAATAGAAGGATTTAAATTTCAGAAATAATATTTAATAAAATTTAAGTCAAGGCCCTCAAGGCTCTGGGAATCAAAACGGAAATAATAATAAAAAATTAATTCATTGGCAAAAACGTGTTTTAGTCATGTTCTCCACATGCGGAACAAAAAAATGAAATTAATAATAAAAGCTTGACAATATTTCCATTTTTCCGTCTCACCCACAAAAAAACATAAGCTCAAAAAACAACACAAAAAACTTTCTGAAATAGACATTGCGGTCAGTTTGGACATGGGTAGTAGCCGGAAGAAGAATAAAAAAAAAGTAAGTGAATGGGAGCACGTATGACTTGTAAGACGTCATTCCCCCCAAAGTTTTATGGCCATTAAATGAATGACATGAAGCCTTAGTTCCGGTTTCACTCTTCTCAAAAAAAACTTGTGGCTATTTATTTCCTCTTTCTCTTTTTACTTCCCAGAAAATATTTGTCTTATTTTTCTCATATTATCTAACTGTAGTCTTTCTCTTTCATTTTGTAAATGTAAAAGTTTAATTTTAGAATTTCATTTTTTTAAGAACATCAAAGTCTTTTTTTTATTTCTAAAAAAACATGAAAAGAAACGGATGAATGAAATGATATTTTCGCAAAATAGCAAAAAACATTTTCATTCAAAATTTCAAAAGTGAAATATTATAGACTCTCTTCCATGGAATCAATTAGTGTCGAATTCATCCTCGAGCATTTATTTTTTGTACACACAAAAAAAATATTTTTAATGAGACAAGTGTAGATATGTTTATTTATTAGCATAAATAAAATATCCAGTTTGAATATAAAGAGCAACATGTGAAAAAAGTTTTTAGTTTTGTATTTTGCAGCTCTCAATTTCAAAGATAAGGTCAAAGTACAGTGTACATAATAATATATAGTCATCAAAAAAGTTTATGTGACAAAAAAGATAGTAAAAAATTGGCCTACACTGTTAAAAGTAAAAGTACAAAATTTATTATGTATTACAGTCTGTAATTTAAGTCATCCACAGCTTTAAAAGTAGATGTATAAAAAGCCTATTAATTTAGTAGTTTGAATATTTTGTAATTCTATCTCATTTTTCCACCATTATCTATCTCTACACACTCAATCCATAATAGTCATTTAGTCCTCTCTCTCTCTCATCCTCAAATTCGATTTTCATTTTGAATAATAAACAGAGCTCCCCCACCCTCCCCCCACACATCAAATGAGAGCACACAGGCACGAGCATTAATGGTTGGAGCATGCAGTTAATGATTACCTATTGTCTATTTTTGTGGTCGTCTGTCCCTCACTCCCAGAGGGACTTATTAAAAGTCCCTTCTCAACTAAAAACTCCAAATGTCCTGATAAAAAGGATTGCCTACCTTTCTCCAATGAAAGCTTAGAGAGGAAGTGAGTGAAAGGAATTGGAGCCGTCATTTTGTTGATGACAATGACGATGGTTGTGTGTACTTTTGTGCCAAAAAAGAGTCTTTTAATATAATGGATGGGGGGCCTAAGAAAGAAAGGGGATAAAATGGAAGATAAAGTGAGAGATGTGAACAGACCTCCTTCTACCTAATCACAAGTCGTTTTTGTTCTCAACCAAAGTGCCACATTAAACTTGTACTCGTCACCATCAACAACAGTCTCTCTCTCTCTCTCTCTCTACGTTTTTTTGTTTGTCATGGAACAAGAAGTAGAGAGTGGAATGTTGTAGGGTAAAACCCACACTACCACTATTCATAAATTCAATTCATTTAATTTAATTGGTGGTTTTTGTATAATTTCTAGAAAGCTTTTCTCCCTCTCTCTCTCTCCTCATGAGTGTGTGTACACAATTCCATCATTTTGTCTCTCATCACTTTTCATTCCCTTGACTGTCTTACAGACGACACTATGAATGGTGTAATTGTAGATGTGTTATTATAAGGTAGGATATATATAACATTTCTTGTAATTTATATCACTCCCTCTAATCTCACATGACCATTAAAATAACAATGGCTATAACCATTTCAATCGATAGTAACTTTCTCCACTAAATTTTATTTCAATAAAAGGCAAAAATGGAGGAGAGAGTTTTGATGTTTTACTATCTCGTTAAAATACATTTTAGTCGACATTTAATATGAAAATGTTTACTTTTGGTGTTTTTGAATAAATTTTGAATGTTTAAAATGATGATGATGTTGTTTTTTTTGGTTGAAAAGATGTACACATGTGTACACAATTCTTTTCTGCTTGAGCTACTCTTTGTCATTATCTTTATACTCCTAATTATCTTTAGAGTTGAGGAATGTCTCTTACAAAATGATTAAAAAAACACTTTAACTAGAGAGAGAGAGAGACTCAAACATTTTCAAAGTTTAGTTTAATGTTATACAATATCAGACTTTCTCTTTTTTATAGACTCAAACTCAAATTGGTTGGTGAAAGTCCGAGAGAGAAAATGAAAGAAATTAACAAGGCAAATGGCATTTGAAGGCTCACTTCTCATCCATTCTCACCGGCATAATTTATTGGCTACGTGAAACGTTGAGTAAGAGTGATACTTGAGAGAGAGAGAGATCGTGTCTGTTTGTGTTGTGCAAGTGCTGAGATTCATGAGGCACCAATTTTTTGTTTTCTCTCTCTAGAGTCAAGAGTGAAAAGTGAAAGTCCACTGGTCATATAAACTTCTTGAGGCACTCCAAAGTCAGTTCTTTCAATCCAAACAGCTCATAGGCAAAGTGATAAAGGCACTTGGGTACTCTGTACTTTATATTCCTTTACTTTGAATAAATCTCCACAGATTTACTCCACGAACAACGTAAATCATTTATTTTATACAATTTTAATGTTAATTCTCATGGGGTCAATTTGAAAAAAATGTTCCACATTTTTTTTCCTTCTATTTTTGAAACATTTTCTCTTTTCTATGCTAATAATTCTTGAGCCACCCACTCGTCAAAAAAAATCCATAAAAATTGTGCATTTTTTTTTTATCTTTATCAAAACAGGAAAAAAAAGTAACCGAGGGCAGGGTTTCGTGTGAACTCATCGTTTCCACGTCTCAACAATTTCATTTTTCACCCAGGCTCATATAAAAAAAACAAGACAAATCTCTCTCACGTCATACCATGCACATGTACAGATACCATGTGATTCCAGTTTGTTGCAAAAGGCAAAAAATAAATAAATTCAAAGTAAATTGCCCATCATATTTATTTTATGTTACTTTTTCCTACACATTTATCTGTAATTTGACTAAAAGTATGATTACTTAATTTAAATATTAATGGTTCTCCACAATTATGAATTTAAATGGGATTGGATATTACAATTTACATTGCAAAGGCTATTACTGTACTGGATGTATAAAAAAACGTTTTATTTATTATTTTTTTTGGCAAGTCAAAATACACAAGAAATCGATGCCATGTCTGTAGTCCCCAATGAAGACGCTCTTTTTTTTATTCACCAAAGAGGGAAGGAAAGTAAACGGAAATGGGAAGTGAGAAAAAAGGTAATTTGGTAGAAAGGGGGCATGTGAACAAAAAAAAATTTATTGTGCCTACAAAATTTTGTGTGGGTAGTGAAAAAAAGTCTACAAAAAAAGCCGCCACTTTCCCTTGTAAGAGAAAATGAGGGGGAGGAGCTCTTTGTTCTTTTTTCGCAAAACGAATACATTTTTTCTTAATGAAATAATGGACTTTTTGAAACAGAAATAATTGTTGTGTATAAAAACCTACAAAAAACTAATTTTATGTTAGTTTTCACACACAGTGAATGAATCATATAATTATAAAATTAATTCACTGATGAATTTTTTTAAATCCCCCGCTCCGTCTCTAGACTCAACAAAAATCTAAATGGAGAAAGTTTTTTGAAACTTTGTACTATTTCAATACAATACTGATTTTTTTTTGTTACTAAAAATACTTTCTCTCTCTCCACTGGAGAGTCTTCAGTCACTAAAAGTAAATTTGTAGTATCCATCTCCACAAAAGAGAAATAAATTTTTTTTAAAAAAATGAGACTGAGAAGGGCTTAAAACCACAATTTTCAATTTGTGGTAAAAAAAAGTAAAAAAAAAACTTTCCAATTTATTGTCTTTTCCTCTTCCGCCCACACCCACACAAAGTTCAACTACGACTACCCCCCTTTGGCTACAATTTTATAAATACAAGTCTACCTCCACGCCTTTTTCGAAGGGGAGACATGTCACCACCACAATTTTGACCTCTCGATGAATATGAAGAGAAAAAAAATGCGAAATTTGTCATCCTTTCATAGAACGTCACTGTCCTCAATTTCAACGCCTCTATCGCATGAGGAAAATATTTGAGAAACAGCAGGAGAAAGTCTTCCTCCTCCGTATGCTCCTGACATGAAAAATACTCGGAGAGACGTGGACGTGGACGACCTAATTTTAGAAGGCTACAAAAGTTAGAGTCAAAGTTTTTTCAAAAAAAAAAATATCTACACTTTTCTCGAGCATCATAAAATAACACTCATGTAATTCTCTTTGAGAGAAAGTTGGGAAGAAGAAGCAACAAGCTGAAAGTCTAAAGAGATTTTTGTGGAAAACCACAGTGACACAGCTGTTAAGTTGTATCCACTGCCGTTGCCATTGACTCTGTCGAAAGATGAAGCTGTACAACTTCTCTCCCGTAGGCGACTGGTGTGGTCCAAGGATAAAAAAAAAGAGAATTAACTAGTAAGGGGTCATAATGCAATAAGAATTTGTGTCCTTTCAAAGTAACTATGGTTTCATCTCTCTCTCTCTCTCTCTCTCTCTCTCCATTTCAAGAGTTTATTACCCAGAACCACATGAGTCATATGACAAATGGTTAATGGGGCAGTGGAGTAGATCGCCACAGGTTTTCCTCCTTTTCTTCTCGTTCTATTTTACTTTTTGTTAAAAAAAAGTATTTCTAACTTTTAGTTTGGGTGGGTGTGACGGATTACCCTCTTTAAAAAAATTATAATGAACGTCACGAATTTTTGGGATGAATCATGACTCACTGGAATGGCAAGGTGGTGTGTGTAAAGTTATTCCAAAAAAGATTGCCAAATGGAAGACAGGATAAAGATTTCTCAGTTAATCTTTGTTTGTACGTGAAATGAAAAATAAAGAAGGTGAAAAATGTAATCTTAGACATTTTTCAGATTTTTGTATTTTTTTGAAAAATATTTCTTTCTCACACGCCAAATAATGCAAAACTTTAGAGATTTTTTAACTCTTTTTATAAATTCTTTAAATGATTCAAATTTTTGAGAAATTCTCAATGAATAGAAAAAGAGAACTGGGAATTTTTCGGAGTTTTTCAAACTTCTTTCAAGGTCGGATCATTAAATATCAAAGAAAATACAAGTCAAAGGAGAAATTCATTTAAAATTCTACAGGTACATAAATGATCATTATTGTAGAAATTTTCTTTGCTTTTCCCTTTAAATGAATAAAGAAAACGTCCCACAAAAAGTCTAAAAATATTCATTTTGTAAATGTAAGATTTGTTAATAATGTATTAATGAAACTCACCTGACAAAAAAAATGGGGAAAGGAGGGGAGTTATTCTAATTGAATATTTAATTTTTTTTAAATAGAAAATTCAAACTTTAAATTCCCTCATGTCTTGTCTCTCTATTGTTTAGTAAATTCTGAGAAAATTTTCACCTATTGTACTTTCTTTCCTAGTAGACAATATTTGTAAAGTTGATTCATTTTCAAGGTTATCAAAATATCAGAAACTTTAAATTTTTAATTAAGTCAATTAAGGTACCGTTGAATGGAGTAAAAGGTTAGAGAATAATTTTATAAAATTGTTCAATTATGAATATGGTTGACTTTATGGACATAATAAAGAGTTTACATAAAACTAAGAAATTTCTCTTGGGGTGATTCCTATACAGGGGGAGCATGCATGGATTATTCTATAAAAAAAGGTGTCATATTTTATGTAGTCAACTTGGCAGCTACTAAAGGCCGGCAACGCCTTTATTCTCTACCTCACCCGCATTTTTAGTGTGGGGGCACAACATAACTTAATAATAATTTGGGCAGGTAAGGCATAACAATGTCAACTACTTGTTCTTTGAATTCATAAATTGTTTTTCTTAATTACAATGACCAGGTGACTTTCCAAGAATTTTGGAGACGATAAATTAATGAAATTTGGGAGAAAATTGTAATGTTGAAAATATTCTTGAAATTGTGCAATAAAGAAAATTTAAAATTCCATTAAATATTAGTCATTTTCATTAATTTCATAACATTAATTAATTTTCACCTGCGACTTTCTCTCTCAAAATTTTTATAGGACTGTCTATTTAAAAAATAAATTGAATATTTTTCCTTTGTTTTTTCTGTCGTTGCCATCACGTGAAAAAACAGTGATTTTTGTACAAACAGCCCAAATCATGCCAAAAAAACATTTGAACCCTCCAACCAAAAAATATCATGAGAGATGACACAGACGGTGAAAGTCAATGAGAGGAAGAGAAAAGAGTGGAGAGTTTGCTTTCATATGATTTAATCGAATAAGAAAAATAAGCTCGAATGGAATTTCTCCTTGAATTCTCATTGAAATTTGTTCTTGATCCTCCTGACTTTTTTTCCCCAACAGAGAGAGGAAATTGAGGAGGGTTGATTTGATTTAATTTGTCTTCACTGTGTACGTATTGAAGGGACGCGATGGGACTACATAAATTTATGTCATGTGACGTAAACTCATTCTAGAGCCTTGAGTCTAAAGGAAATCGCACTTACTATTTTTTTTATTGTTTCTCTACCCAACCATGACTCCATTGCCAGTTGCAAGTTGAACGTGAGTGAAATAATTTAGTCGTCCCTTTGATTTTTTTAGATTGAATTCTTTCATTTGAGGAAAAATGACGCTCTTCAAAATGAGAGACCTTTGTCCATCCTGGGAGTAGTGAAAGTACTAATTTCTAATTGTTAATGATTTGTAAACAACCTTTTTTCACTTTTCAATAAATAAAAACAACTCTTAGGCTTCCTTTTAAAGGTTAAAAAATTTAGAGAATTTCTTTCCATTAATCTTCTTGTTCTTATGTGAAAAGTACAATTACTTGTAGTGCATGTAAGGCATTTTAAACTGTACTGTAGTTAATTTCAGTGTAAATTTTATATGGGCATCCTGATTTAAAGAACAAAGAAAAAATAAATTTCAGCCCAAAATCAACCATCAAAAGTTTTGACGAGTCTAAAGTTGGAAAGGCGTGGGCGTTAAGTTTCAAAAACTCTTTACGAAGAAATTGGGTAGTTAAGGTATTTAAAGAAAATGAATTAATTTTAGGAATAAATAATTGTATCATGATGAAAATTCATCTCAAAATATTGAACATTAAATTAAATTCTAGTTAAAAACTGTTGCTTTTCAATGTCAAAAGTGTGGGAATTTAATAAGGTTAAATTAATGTGCAATCAAGTTCATTGTGGTAAATTCATGAAATTTAATTCTATCACTTTAGACCTCTTGAAAAAATTGAGAAGATGAAGTTTCTTAAATTCATGAAAGGTTTCTCAACTGTAAAATTGATTAATCAAGATGTTGATTATTAATTTTGAAATTTTGTATCGTCTATTCATTATAAGTTGAGTTCAGTATTAAAATTGGAGTTGAGGGGGAAATGCCAATGACTTAATCCAATTAAGGCATGATGAAAAATATTAATTCATCCCTTCTCTGTCTTTAGCCCTTTTTCAGCTTAAACTCCGCATATTGAGGAGGATAAAGGCAAAGACTTGAGATATTAAAGGTACTCTATTTTATCAAAGGAAAGAGTCTGATCCCAAAATTTTAGCTACTCTACTTCATACTTCATGGCTTATTTTAAATTCGATCGGATATACCCAGAATGCACACGAGAGACTGTGCTAAGGTAAGATGGAAATGGTGTGACAATGAAATAATTCCTTGTCTATTTCACAGCATGGCTGAATAGAGTCTGAGTATTATAAAAAAGTAAAATTGAATTTCTTTTACAAGAATAAGTAAAAAATCCCTACATTTTAAAAGTTTCTCTAATATGTTCAATTTATAACTTAAGACGAAACTAATTGAACAAGTTGAATGGACTAATCATTAATATTTTGGATTTAACTTGCTATTCCTGGCACTGCACAAATATTAATTTTCATTAAAATGTAAATTTGAGTAAGTTTCATATATCGTCAAAGGTAATCAACACATGTAATCTTCCAGGACTTTTTTGATCAAGTCTCAGAAAGAAAGTTTTTTTCTGAGACTTTTGATCATACAAGTGAAATCTTTCCAATGTTGAGTATTAAGCTTTGTTTTAGCTTTTGAGTCATTAAATGAAAAAGTTGAAAAAGAATTAAAATTGGAATAATTTTTGTGTTCCTTTTGTCTCACAACTTTTTCATCAAAATCTTTCACCCCCGCTTTTCAGTCAAGGAATTAATTTTAAAAATTTGTTAAAATTAATTCCATACGTTTGTCAAATATTAATTTTATAATAAATAATTAAAAGGACTTTTTTTAAATGACGAGTCATAACAAAAAATCTCGTTTGATCGCGTTCAATGCTTGTGTAATTTTTAATTTTTATGTTGAATCGTGCGATTTAATTTGATATATAGAAAAAATTGTTTTAATTGTGAAATAGACTCAATTTTCTGAATTCATTCATAAAATTTGAGTTATTTAATAAAAATTAGTTGTAAAAAGAGAATTATATGAAAAAATAAAACTATTCTCTAAAATTATTCTATTGTTTGAAGGTAAAACCTCTAAAATATTCAAATCTTTCATTTTCAATTCAATTTAAATTTACAATTTAAACTAAAATTAAAATAATTGTAATAAATTTTACCTCAAGACTTTGAAGGGTATGAGCTGGAGAGGAGCTACAAAAGGTGAGGAGGACACCAAAAAGTCCCATCAAAGCCAAAGATGGCTTTGATCCCAATAGACAACTTGACCACCATGTCTTCATTTTGACTTGAAATATTTGTAAAGTAAATTTTAAACTTGTCAGTCAATCACTCTTCACGTGTATTATACAGAATATGTTCCTTGTAAAATGAACTGAGAGAGAGGGATCAGGTAATTTAGTGAGTGTACAAAGATTTTTTTAAACAAAAAATAAAATCTTTGAATGAATTAGTCAGATGAGATGAGATGAGGACAAGTTAAAAATTATTACGAAATTATTTGAATGAGAGATATCAAAAATGAGGATCAAGATCAATTGACTTGAGTTTATTCTTGTCAAATTTTTTTTTCTCTTCTTTGCTCTCTGTATCTTGCTGATGATGAGTCTTGTTGAACTTTGTCCTTGTACTATGTAGCTCTAGCTGAGGTGTCACAAGTTGCCCACAAGTTTATCATTGACGATAGTGTAGTCCTTTTGATAGCCAGAGAAAAAAGTCAATGATAAATTTCTTTACATGTAATTTATTCCTCTCTCTCTCTCTCTGTGTCTTTCGACTGAAGATTAAAGTTTGAATTTAAAAGTCAAGGAAAATTTTCAATTTTTTGAGAGTCTATTAAAATTGACTCTGTACATGAATTTACGTAATAAATGTCAACTCTCTTTCTTTTTAAAATATGACGAAGAATAATTATTGTGCAATATTTAAATTAGTAGACAAAATGTTTTTTTTGCTCACTTTTTTTTCAAAACTCTTCTTTTATCTTCCTTTATAATTTTTATCCCTTGGTTAAAAGTACAACATATTTTCTTCAACTTGTCAGACTCGTGTAAAATATCTGTATTTTTTTGATAATTATTTATTATTTTTTGTCGCGTGTTTTAATTTATAGAGCACAGGAAGACCCCAAAGAAAATTAATACTGTTTAATATCTGTTATATCCAGACAAAATGTTAAAGGTTGAGAATGACGAGAGAGACGTCCCTGGTAGACTGGTAGACTTGTAATGGAGACTGAGAGAAGAATGAAGTGGTTCAAGATTTATACTTTGGACTTTTTGTCTTTTTTTTCTCTCTATTCTGTAACGTCGTGAGGGGAAAACTCTTTGTGGAACCGGCTCTCTCTCTTTCTGCTCCTGCTTCAACTTGAACGCTGCAACTCACTCTCGGCTCTACTGAAATGTTTCCATAAAATGGTTGGAATATATAAGAGAGAGAGAGGGTTTAAAGAGTAGTCAAAAAAACCAACTCTTTTAGGTAAGCTACCCAAATGAAAGGCTTCCTCGAGTGTGTCAGTTGGATTTGGTGAAACGCTGTACTTGAAATGCCACTTTTTATTCAACTAAATTTAGGTAGACAGCATTATTAACTGAGGTTCATGCTTAATATCTGTACAGGAGAAGAAGAAAAATATATAGTGTCAATTTTCTTGGTAATTGCAAGGATACGAATCTGTGTGTCATGAATAATTCATTCTATAAAATGTTTATTAACCTCTCTCTCTCTCTCTGCTAAATTTTCTCCCGTTTCTTTTTTTTCACAATGTTTTTCTTTTTGTTGTTCAGTTTATTGCCCCAGTTTGTCCCTTTTCTTAAAGCGGGAGAATGAGTGGAAACTCATTCGTTAAATAATGAATCCCATTTACACAATTGCCAAGAAACTTGTATCCCATGTGAGAAAAAAGCAAAGAAAAAAGCAATTTTAGGTAGTAAAATTCAACCTCAATTTTATTTCCTTTATTTAGTATCACTACAGATATTTTATTTTTCAAAAAGGGAATAAATTTGAGAAAGGAGAAAGAAATGTAACAAAAAAATGATTAAATCAATTCATTAGATTAAAATTATACTTTAAAATTTTAGTTTATTTTTTTATCCTCATGTACTCTACTAGTAAACTTTCCAAAAAATGGAAATTGAGGAGGCATTTTACATTTTAATGTACTCGTACGTGTATTTGTCAAAATTGGTCTGAGGTTTCTTTTATGATTCGCGTGCCGCTCGTAACTCTTTTTTTGGGGACGAAAGATTTAGTTTTTTTTTAAAAAAAAAAGATAAAAAATTGTAGGCACGAGGTAAAATGAATGTCACTCAACAAAGTGACATGAGAATATTTAGTTAGCTTTTGCTCCCCCCCACACAGAAATTCTTTTGTATTTTGACTATTTTGTACATAGAAAATACATGTGAGTGCATAATAATGGAGATGGACATGTCTTCATAATTCCAAGAAACATTTTCACAAATCATCCAATAAAATCGTAGGTGGGACAGGTAAAAAAAGCTCAAAAAAATGTGACTTTCTTTTTTTCCATTTGTCGACTAGAATTGAGCATTTGAGATTCGTTGGAATTATTGCATAAAATGTCAAGAATTACATGACATGCGACACTTTCACGATAAAAATCTACGCATCTTGTCAACATGCATGAGTGTACAGATACAGATACAAAACAAAATGGAGACTGACGTCATGGGTAGAATAGAAGAAAAAAACGGATTTGATTTTTAACCTTTTCAATACCCTTGTCAGTCTCAAGACTCAAGACCAAATGTTGTGTATTTTTGATTTTTTTTTTGTATTGACTAAAGAGAATGAGAAATGTTTGATGGATATCCCCATTAGATGAAGAAAAAAAATATTTTACGAGTTTTTAACTCAACCAACAATTCTTTTTTTTCTCAAATCTCCCGAGTATCTAATAGAGGTACTCCTAATACTAGAATCATTACAAGAAAAAACAAGTCTATTCTAGAGTCTAGAGATACATTCTTAATACAAAATTGTATGCCCTAGAGCTCACCAGTATTGCTTAGAGAGAGGCTCATGAAAATTCTACATCATTTTCCATACTTTGTACTTGGAGAAGAAGAAGAAACTTTCTTTAATTTATTCCCTACTGTTCCCTTCCCAATTCCATCAAGAGCAGATGTTTTAAATACTCTAGAATTATTTTGAGTCATTTTTTCATGTATTAATATACATCGAGAATGACTGTGAATGGAGAAAGATTATGAGAGAGAAAGTTGGGCTATCCTTTCTCCCCCTTGTGTTTTAATTACATCTCAGAATTTAAATGAAAATTGTTGCCTCACAAAAAAATTTTATACTCAACTTTCTATTACAGATCTACAGATAAAGTTGCAGGACAGCTCACTCACGATAGAAAGTTATTTACTCGAGAAAAAAGGTAAACAAAAAAATAGAAAACTAACCTTTTTGCAATTATACACAATTTTATGGCTCATGAAATTGTAATGAAAAAAAAATAAAAGAGGGGAGTCAAATGAGACAAAAATAGTTTTTTAATTTAAAATAGAAAAACCTCCTAAAATTATCTTCTATCTTTTATTTGGTGTCTTTGTCTATTTTCCTAAATGGGAAAAAAATATAATGGAACTATGCTTTAATTATATAGCCAATCACTGTCATGAATAGATTATTGCGATTGTTAAAATAAATGTTTTTTTTTCTGTATCTGTACCTAAACGTACTCAATGTCAATTATGTGTACAAATACAATTTTCACATGTAAACTAAAATAATTCTCGTGGTCGTGTGTGTACTCTACTCGTGAGATGATTATTTCCGACTTGGAGTATTCGAGAAAGTTTGGTTGCAAGTTTTTCAACGGGGAAATGCCATGCCATATTTAAACATCTCGATAACTATTTTTTGAGTAAATAGACGCCTCTATCTGTTACGTTATATAATTTTCAAATACAAATACATTCAATTTTAATTTCATTATGGCTGCCCTTTCAAACTGTCCTGTGTGGTAAGGTTTTTTTTTTTTGAATAATATTTTGTTTTTTCATGAGTATCAAGAGAACTTGCCCCCATCAATAAAAAATGGAGACAAACAACAAGAAATGTTTTATTTTTATTTTACATTCATTTATTCTAGCTCTCAACTTTTTTACAATTCCCAAATGACCAGACTTTTTTTTTCTTGTGTTTCAAAATTGAATTGTTTGTTTAAAGAGAAAAAAGTTTTCAAGTATCTTTTTCACTATCTCCATTTCATTCTAAAAAAAATTGTCTGTCCCTTGTTTTTTTCGTGATGGATATGAATCTATCATAATCAAGATAACCATTTTTTTAACATGAAATTGTACACATATTTTTTGGCAAGTTTAGGTAATGGTACTTGTGTGGGTGGATGGATAAAAAAGTGGAGGTATTTTCTCTATTCTTTAACATTTTCAAAGTGGAAAATTTTTTTCATTATGGAATACATATACAGTCATTTTCCCCTGACGCCCCATACTATTTTCTCCTTCTTTTTTTGACAATCAATATCATGTACATATTATGATAGAACAAATGAATGGAAACGTTATGAGCGTGGGTGATTCTGACTGACAGGAAAAATATTCCTGCCAGTTCATTCCATATTCGCATTAAACTTATTTTTTTCCAATATATATAAAAATGTATATATATTATAAATGGCAGAATAAATCTTAGAGGAGTTCCTACTTTTATTCTTTACAGTAAAAACTTCCTGTAGATCATTAAGGACGGAAGTTGGCGAGTCTTATGGTAAGGTCCTGGTAACCACGAATAAAACGCATTTCGGTTCTTCTCTATTTTTTGTGGAGAGACGTCATAGGCATAATTGGGGGGGGACTTTTTGTTGAGACAAAAGTAGAGATATGCGTATTATTTTGTTGACAAAAGTTTTGATAAAATTCCATTTATCATTAATGTACTTCCTTGTGTATTTTAATCAATAAATATAATTTCTCTAAAATTTTTGGTCGTCCATCTCTCTCTCTCTCTCTCTACTGATCTTGGGCTACCCTCAGTATATATATATATATATATATATATATATATATATATATATATTTGTACGAAT
>JAQIVZ010002447.1:0-20818 GCA_034700945.1 Arrhopalites spinosus
TACAATTTTGGTGCTCTTAGAAAACATCTTCTAAGCTTTGACGAGGGGAATTAGGTATTGACGCAGAGTGTACATACTATATAATTTATACACAGATAAAAAAATAAATCATATATGGCTTGCATTTAGTAGGACTGTCTTCAACTGTCTCTATTTTTTTATAATTTTTGAAATTTGAATTCAGGGCATTTTATTAATAGCTTTATAAAGGTCAATCGGAGGGTCAATATTAAATTAATATGAAATTTTGATGGACAGGTCATGTGTAGATAGTCAAGATTTATCTGTAGGTCAGTTTCCAAGTTCAAAAAGTAAAAAAAAAAGATCTGACATTTAAGGTAACTGATCCTTAATAATAAAAATTAGTACGCAGTACCTTTTGATAAATCACCTCAACTGTCCTCAACTATGAAGCTAATAATGGAAATAGCATGAAATTGTGATTTATTAATAAATTAAGTTTTTTTAAAAAAGTTTCTACAATGACTAACGTGTACTTCATTTGTGTTTCTGAATACATACAAAGGTATAAAGAAAAGTTTCTCTGATCTACAAAGGAACTTTTACACTTGTCAATGACATTGCAGTCGAATTAAATGTATGAACAACCATACAAGCCTATACAACCACATTACTTCTATGAAATAATTTTTAGAAAATTTCAGCACCGTAAGTTAAAGCCTAAGATTCAGTTTAAGTCTATTCAATACATTTTGACCAATTCCCAACAATTACCGTGTAGGTCTACTTATTCAAGAGACATGATATACATCAATCATTACATGTAACTCATCTGAGCAAACAATTGAAAATATTTATATTAACAAAAATAAACGTCTTTATAAAAATCTGACTTTAAGTGTTCTCGAGATTATTACTTTTGAATTAACTGTCATCAAAATACATTCTGCCGGTACCATGTTTCTTAATGTATCGTCTATAGGATTTTAATCTTCCACTTTCAGCCACTTGTCGCTTATACTCTTCCTCCTTTTCTGCTTTCCATTCCTAAAATTTAATAAAAAAAATTATACATTTAAAATTAACTTCATGTCAACCAATAAAAGTACTTACTTTGATACACTATTTTATATTTAAACACATAATTGCATAATATACTAAAGTCTGAAGCTTATGATACACATTGTGTAGAACTGACACACGGCCAATTATTTTATGAATCCAGTTTACAATTTGTTTGTTGACTTACTTTAAAATTTTCTTTAATCCATAATTGTGCTTGTATAAATTCTTCTTTCTCCGGTTCTGGGATGGCCTAAACAAGTACATGATTCGTAATTAAAACTAGAAACTTGATAAAGTTTTTTGTCGCGCTTACCTCAAACTGAGTTTCGCTTAGACCCATGAATTTTCGTATGAGGTACATTTTTTCATTTGGACCATATTCTTCATGGTTTATTTGAAATTTCCATACCCATTTAAAATACCAAACAAAATAAAGAAATATAGTATAAGGAAGTATAATAATCTGTAACCAAAGAACGCTGTTAAAAAAACAAAACAAAATCGTATAGATTAAAATATTAATTGTACAGAGGGAATTAGTAGTTGAATAAATTATTAGATTTTCATCCAGTTACAATTCTGACTGAATAAAAAAAGAATATGATTACGTAATTTTTTGTTAGATTCCCACCTTTTAAAGGTTGGTCGAGCGTAGCCTCCCCTAATATCCATTTTATTCTCTAACACGTTACGTATAATTCGATCCTCTTCTGCTCTCATCTCTTCTTTATTTCTTCGTTTCATTTTCTTTACACTGTCTAATAAGCCATCTTCTTCGGCTACTTCTAATGCCATTTTTCGATACTAGAAAAATAAGAAATAAAAGTGACGTCATTTTTATTCTTCAAATATTATCACTAACATCGATATTACGTAATAAGACACCTGTACTTCCATAAATTATAAAACTTTTAACTTACTTTTGGTTGAGTTGACAAATATTTCATCCCAGAATTCCATCTGCACGTAATTACAACGATTTTATGTTTCATTACGAATTATGTATTACAACATTTACAATGTACCTACACAGTTGAATCAACTGAGTTGATTCATTATAGTTTGTAATTTAGAATTTTCGCATACCTGAAGAGAGCTGTGTAGTACTGAAAAACTGATATTACTGTGATTGTTACAACAATTACAAGGCGAACATCTACTTTCGGTGTCATCCGTCGTCTGTAGTAATGATAATAATGTCTATAGTATTCTTCTGGATTGTCCAACATGTAATCGTAATCTTAAAAGAGAAAACGTACTTTGTAATTTACATACGTCAAAAAAACTTTCCTTAATGTAAGAGAAAGTTTTGTGGGATAGTGAAACTTACCTGTTCTACTCTCGTCATCTTTAAGTACCTCATAGCTGAAAGAAAAGAACGAAACAATGCATACACATCAAGGTTTTGATACTCATTATTCCATATATGCAACTTGAGATGACATTTATTTATAGGTTAAATGACAATTAAGGTTGAAAATGAGCTATACTCACGCAGTGGCAATCTCTTTGAATTTTTCAGTAACCGTAGCCTTATCCTCTGCAGTTCTATGTCGATCTGGATGATACTTTTTGGCAAGCGTTCTGTAATTTTTTGATATCTCTGACCTGGGAGAATCTCTTGTAACGCCAAGGACTATTTTTTTCAATTAAAAAAATCAGAAATCATATATAAGTATATTATACACATGATGAAAAAATTCAATGCATTTGGTACTTTCTACTCACCTTCATAACAGTTCAGTGGCCCACAATATAGTCCATCGATCATGGAATATGTTGAGTCAATTGACAGCGACAGCAGGAACAAAACGATACAAGCTAATGTAGTCTTCATTCTTCTCAGCATATTATTGTAAAACTGAGTTTAACAATTTAATTATCGAATAGGACTTCACTTAAATTATCAATTAACAGACGCTAGCTAATCAACATACCGGTCAAAATCTTTTTCCAATAAAAAAGAACAAAAAATTATTCACGGCTAACATACATGGAATCGCTTTCTCCCTTTTCAGTCATCCTTGGTCCTCCCTCCCGCGAATCACGAGAAATTCAAAAAAAGCAATCCAAAAAGTCTCTGAAGATGGCGTCCAACTAGACTTTCCTTCCTCACTTTGGCTCTCAACTTTGGCTTTTTTAAGATAAATTCAATTAAATATTGATTAAAAAGTTGAATTGAAATTTTAAAATCCAATGTGCAAAAATTTGTAAAATTTTACAAGACATGGACGACACAAATTAGTGGATTAAATGTAGATATACATTTACAATGAGCCCAAAATTTCGATTTCAGATTCAGTGTTTACAATTAGTCAAAAGAAAAAAAAATTAAAAATTAAAATTCAAAGTGATTTTACTGAAAAATTAAATCGAAAGTATGGGGGAACCCAACAGTCCAGGTAATAAATATTTAAAATAATGATATTGGAAATTTTTAAAATTACAATGTTGGACGTGTATTTTTTTTGTTTTTTAAATGTCTTTGGATTTTATCAAGTTGTAAACTTTAATTGTTATTTTTTTGGTAGAATTTGAACCTACGGCTGAGATGATGGTGAATGATTTTGATGATGAAAGAACACTTGATGAAGAAGAAGCCCTTGAAGAAGCTGAAGAACAACACAATGAACTGTCAAATTTAGAAAAAGTAAGTCAGGCTAAAACAAAACATTTTTTCAGGTTATTTTGTACATATGAAAATAAAGTATTTTAGATTTTTTCCGTTTTTTTATTCTAAGACTAAAATGACTAACCATTGGTGCGATTATTCGACTAAAATATAAAATATTCATTTGTTTTTGTTATGTACACTAGTAAAATGATGTACTCATAGAACTTAAATATAAATTTGGTTAAAAAGTTGCTCAAGGGGGACTTTAAATAGTTGAATTATTTTTTGCTGATAATCTAAGACCATGTAAATAACGGATTCTTATTGAAGTGCTTGTCTCCCATTAAGCATTTCGTGTAAAAGTCCCATCACAATGAACCTTCAAGACATCATTTTGGGAACGTAAACGCTAGGAATTTACTAAAATTAGTACTAAAATAAATACCAATGATATTTATTTATTTCAAACTATTTAAAATTTTTAATCAATTAAAGATATGAAATGAACCACTTCAAGTTCAGTATGAAGTGTGTACATACTATGAACAAACATACTCAACCGCCCAATCTAAGAAAATTATAATCCACTTCTTTTTTATTTTTCAAAAAATTTCAAAATACAAGCTTTACCTATGCTTCGTAACAGATCATTTTTTTAAAATGTCTTATAATTTCTGTCTTTCTCCCAATCATAAAATACGTAGTACTTTAATCATTCTTTTCCAATAAATGTAGTAGATCGAACGATCATCCCAGGGGTTAGTTAAATAGGTTAGTTTAATTAACCTCAGCCTATTCAAATTATGATTCAAAAATTGACATATCGATCACTATGTACAATCGTAGAGAAGAACAAACTCGGAGTATAATTTTTGTCAGACAACCAATCGACTCTATACAAGAAATCTTGTGTAATTGACTTCATGTTCATGTGTCATTATTAAATATTATTTAATGAAGGAATGCTAGGATTTGTATTCTTTTTCTAGGTTTCTTTCTTTCGTTTTGATAAAAACAGATTTTAAATATTTTAAATATTTGTATGTACAATAAAACATCACATTTTAGAAAGTCTAGAATATAGTTGTTAATGTTTTGTTTGTCCACATAGGAGAAAGATATGCCAATAGAAGCATTGTTGGCAATGTATGGTGGGTACAATGATGATGATGGTGATGATGAAGGTCAAGATGGGTCAAGTGGCTCGGAAGAAATCCTCACGAATCAGGTACACTGCGATGGACTTACAATGAGTTTAGAAGTAGAAATTGTGCATATATCTTGTAAATATCTATGTAAAATATGATTAATGGTACCGTACTTTACAACTTTGTATCTATATTATATAAATTGCACTATTTTGCTCGTAGACGTGGATATTTAGAAAGCTCTAATATTTAAACAAATTATATTTTATAGTATGCTTGTACTTTTTATTGTAACAACTTGCAGTACTTATAAGTTGTGCACATAATGCGTATATTACATGCATTATTAATGTAGTTGTAGTTGTTGTAGTACATAGTTAGGCCCTCCATGAGGGTCATGTCTCCATATATATTATGTAGAGTCTACATGACGACTTA
This sequence comes from Arrhopalites spinosus, assembly GCA_034700945.1. Taxonomy (NCBI): domain Eukaryota; kingdom Metazoa; phylum Arthropoda; class Collembola; order Symphypleona; family Arrhopalitidae; genus Arrhopalites; species Arrhopalites spinosus. The sequence goes on from JAQIVZ010002447.1 coordinate 5,227, forward strand.
TTATTGTCAATCTTTATTTTAGGAATTGACTGTAGAGAAGGAACCAGAAGAGCAGCAAATTGATGTGCCGGTTGATGAGGGAGAAGGAGAGGAGGCAGGAGAAATAAATGAAGAAATGACTGGCTGCTCAGAACCTGTGAATGTAGTTGAAGAACCGCCAGATGAAGTCGAAATGGAGGATTGTGACGAAGAAGAAAAGGAACCCAAGCGAAGTTAGTACATATCATTTACTAGTATTTGGAGTTACAAGAGATATGTATTTAGTAACGTTGACAATTGTAGGTTTGCTCCATGAACTATACAAAGATGACCCAACCGTTGGTGGAGGTTCCCGCCATTTAAGATCTGGTTCCAGACAACATAGTGAGGAAGAAGAGGACGAAGATGAAGATTGCGACTACAATGGTGAAGAAATATTTTATTTGTAAATGAGATGAGAATATATTTAGTACACAGTCAAATGCATGACGACACACTGAAAGTGTCCAATAGACACGGTTCATAAATAATTAAAATTGATTGAACGATCAAGTTTAAAACTTGAAGTTTCATAACTGTTATGAGAAATTTAAACAATGACTAAATGAACATACATTATTGAAACTACTAGCAGTATGTTCAAAAAAGGCCATTTTAATGCTCGTTATTATTTAATAATTGGGTAAAAAAAACAAATTAAATTTTACTAAATAAATTGATGTTTTTTTAGGAAGTACAACTGAAGAGGAAGATTGGAAAAAGGTCAATTTTTGAAATATAAATATTTGACAACTATTTAAATATGTAATTCCTTGGCTATTGTAAAAAAATTACAATTGTGAAAAAACGCGATTTATAATTTTGTTTATGTCTCTTTTTTAAAGACAATAATGGTCGGCTCAGACTATCAAGCAGCTATTCCTGATGGTACAGGATGTAAATATGATGATGCTATGCCATATGAGAATGAGGATAAGCTATTATGGGATCCTTCAACAATACCTGAAAACGACGTGAGAGACTATCTACGTGAAGTTCAAGATATTCAGACCGCAACTATTCAAGGAGTAGACTTGATTCCGAGAGGATCTCATGTTCGTGATGACGAGCAGGTACTTATATTAATTACCCATGTATTTCCTGAATAACTCTTCCATCAAATTAAAAATTATACTGCTACTGCACGTAGGCTGTATTTTTAATAAGTTATCCGAAAAACAAGCTATTGGTCATATTTAATACGTAATTTTCTCGTGTACTAATTTTTAAATGCTTGTGTAGGCTCTCTATCTATTATTACAATGTGGACACAATAAAGAAGAAGCAATTAGAAGACAAAAAATTAATTCCGTATCATCGTCAGATTCCATGAGTCTGTGGTCGGAGGAAGAATGTCGTAATTTTGAAACTGGTCTCCGTCAATTCGGAAAAGACTTTCATTCAATTCAGCAAAATCGAGTAAGTGTCAAGCATGGTATCCTAGATTGATCTGCTACTTGGCTTTGATAGATGGAGAGAGTCCATTGGAGACTAATGAAGAGAATTGATTAAGATAGATGATTTACGCGATTAAATGATGTGAGAATGTATGTGACTGACGATGTCTTTTTTGTACAAAAAAAACAGCAGGTTCGAACCAGATCGGTGAGTGAACTTGTCCAATTTTATTACTTATGGAAAAAGACGGAGCGACACGATGTTTTTGCAAATAAAAGTAAGTTTATGATTTTTTGTAATTTATTTTCTGTATTAATTTTAAAAAATTAACATTTTTGTTTTTGCATTTGTATTTTTTCGCTTTTTGCAAATATAGCCCGTTTGGAAAAGAAAAAATATACACTTCATCCAGGAACAACGTATGAAAATATATTCTATTTATATTGTTTATCATGTATGAAATTTATTTTACTCCCACACTAATACAAAAATGAAATCCATAGTATGTTGTGCAAATACAGAGATTTTATGGAGAGGTTCCTTGATGAACAAGATAGTCCTGTTTCGTCTCCCGGTGTACACTCATTACTATCTGGAGATCCCAAACGTCAAGCCAGAACTCCCCCTCTCAGTTTTAATGATTCCTCAGAACTAGTGACCCCTCATGAAGCACGTAAGTGAATTGCTTTAATATCCACATTGTAACTTCTAGGTAACATTGGAATGACATATTAACAAGAATGTTGGTTTAAAATAAAATAAACAATTCGATTATGCAGGTATGCACGAAGCGGAAGCACATATAATTTCAAGTCATTATGAGGTAACTACAATATCATTTTTTTGTTTAACTTTAAGTACACAGAATTTCTTTCTAAAATTTATGTTGCATATTGAATTTAATGAGCGTGTTGAATTTCAACAATGTGTAATGTGTTTTTGATTAAATTAATATAACTATAAAACATTTATTTTCAGGAAATAGCACGTCATCTGGACAAAGAAAGCTTAGAGTCCCTTGTTAAGTTGGCTGCTTCGGGAGCAAAACATCCAACCAATGGAGTGTCTTCATCGAGTGATGGCGTGTCATTGAATCGAAGTTCAACAACCTTTATATCGCCTTCTGAAACTCTCGTGACCCATTCAAATGCTCAGTCCTTTGCCCAGTGACAATACATCAATTTTTCTTCCGGTGTTTGTTACTTGGTATCTACCGTCCTCTGCACATAAAGTCAACAATCATCCGCAAAGCAAAATAAAAACAAAAAACTATCGAATAAATCGCAGTAGGCTATCTATGTACGTACACACAATGGAATACCTTTTTTTGTTTTGCTGATTTGGATTATTTTTGTCTCCAATCAAGTATGATAGAGTGAACATTGTGCGATACCACACAAATAGCCGTAAAATCTCAATACCACATTATATCTCTCAACATAACAATTTCAGATTTCAAAACAAAAAAGAAAATATGGAAATATGCGTCTTGAAATAAAAAGTTAATACAACTAGTTAATTATTAAAATGTTATATAATTAATAATGATAGGGTATACATCAGTTATATGATTATATGACTTCAAAAAACAAACTATTTGTATATATAAAGTATAAACAACTCCATGTATTAAATATATAATGTAATAATAGTTGGTAGAAAAATACTTGACCTAATGTGAATGCATTTTTCACTGTTGCATTGTAGAACCAGAATTGCGTACAAAAAAAGAGTTAATAGTAACACACATTTGGAAGTCTATATACTTATGTATAGGTACATATTATATTCTTATGTAGGTGTTAGTTTGATTGCTAATTGTTAATCTGTTGTTTATTACTTTCATCAAGATGATTTACTTAGAAAAGTACGCTGTAAAAAACAAACTAGGTATGTAATTCTATAACAATCAAGCTTGGATTATGATTACTTTGTTCCTGAGATGTTTGATAGTAGTTTATTACCAAAATATGCTAACGTGCTGGACAGGATTTTTATTTTACATGCAATGTATCCTTCAGAATTTTATATAATTGTTGTCTTACAGAGTATAATTGTATTCTCTTGCTGTTTTTTTCACTCATGTATCATGTTTATTTATGTTGATTAAAGTATAAATTTATTACATAAGTATATTATTAGTTTATATAATTAATTATGACCATGACTGTAGAATACTATCGTATTATACATAAAGTGAATTTTCAATGTCAAGTACCTTGGACAAACCACGACTTTTAATTTCTATATTTTTATGAGTTTAATGTAGTTATACATGTATAAGGTGATATTATATTTTGTTTGTACATCTGTCTACAACCGTATAAAAATATATCAAAGTAAATAATAAGGATACAGATGAATCGAATGTATAAAATAGATTTTTTTTATATTTTTAATCTTTAAAAATTTGAGCAAAATTTCGGATTGTATTTCATACCAACCAAATTATGTTACTTCTTTATCTAAATGTGTACATAATAGAGTATGATAAAAGTGCAGTCCAAATATTTCAGCTGATGGTTATTATTATTATAATTTTTTTTACTGAGAGTAAGTAATAATAATATTTTTGAATTTGTGGCAGGCAATATTATTTACTACAAATCAGTTAGCATTCATAAAATAATCGTTTATACAGCCTGTATCATACAGGTAAACTTACATAAGCATAAATGATTATAAATGACGCTTTTCCCATTCACTTTCATTGAACTCACAAGAACGGTACGAAACTAATGAGAATCTCGTTCAAGCTTATAACGAGAGTTTTTTTGGTGATTTGATGACAGTAAATTAATTACGACGAAGACTTTTCGTATACTTCTCCAACAACCTGATTTAGGTAATCTTTCCGCAGCTTCAGATGAGTCACGAGACTTTTTTTCTCTAAACACACTTCGCATGGAACGGGGATTGTAGAAATTCGATCTGCACCTATTCGTATAATTTTGAAAACACATTAATTTAAACTCGTAAGTCTTTATCTATATTTTCAATATTATTTCAATGTTATAAATAAACATGCATTGTTTGTTTCCTTACATATTCTAGCCTTTGCTACAAGTTCTAAATATTCGTTGTAATCATTCTTGATCATTGCAGTATTCACCAACTTAATGTCTGATTTTTCTGCACATTCCTATAAAAGAAATAAGAATGTATAAGACCAGGTTTTATAGCTAACGAAGATTTTAGAACTAATTTTCGATTTTAATGATGATATTCATGTAGTCGTTGTCCCTAGCTGTAAGAACAATGAATTTTTTGGAAATTTGAAAATCGGCTGACAAATGACCCGGGAAGTGACCCTTTTGTAAAAAAAAATTAATTAAAAAATATATTTGACAAGACATGAAGACCTTTGGGGGTCATCAAAAGTCACCTGTGCACCGCTGCTCAACAACTTAACCCTGGGGGTCGCAAAAAATATTTTAAAATATTTTCAAGAAAAGCCTCCCTAGAGAACCATGAGAGGAGCTTAACTACCAAGTTTGAGCTCAATCGGTCGATTATTTTGGCTGTACTCGTGTTAAGTTCAAATATTTACATGAAAATTCAACATTTTCATCTTTGATGACCTTCAGAGGTCAAAATATTGACAATTACACAATACTTTTCATATGAATAATGATCAGGAGAGTAGGGAGAACAATTCTAGTGGAAAAAATATTCACTTTGACCAACTTGACATTTGGACCTTTTTTGACCTTTGGTGGCCATTGGAGGTCACGGAAGACAAAATTACGCAAAAGTGTCCATTTGAGCATTGTTCAGGAGCTAATTTAGAGCAACTTTGGTTTCGGAATTTTTTGATTTGGTCAAATTTTGTCCCTGACCCCATGTTAACTTGTGTGACCTCTGTAGGTCACAGTTTTCAACTTTTTCAAAAAATTCCCAAGGCCTCCCCAGGGTTTGGTATCACCATCATTCCTACCAAGTTTCATCAAAATCGGCTGACAGGGGGCTTCGTACAAGTGTTACGACCGTTTTTTACAAAAGGGTCACTTCCCGGGTCATTTGTCAGCCGATTTTCAAATTTCCAAAAAATTCATTGTTCTTACAGCTAGGGACAACGACTACATGAATATCATCATTAAAATCGAAAATTAGTTCTAAAATCTTCGTTAGCTATAAAACCTGGTCATAAATATTAAATAACAAAACATTAAAGCAGTACATACACAAGATAAATTTTGCATTTGCATGGAATTTCTTACATTAAGCCGAGCAACGTCTGACTGTAAAATTTCCCTGTCCATTGTATTCATATAAGCACTATCAACGGAGACTTGTTGCTCAAGTTCCGTTGCCCTCAAGTCAAGTTCATGGGTTAACTCTAGAATGTCTTGTTGTACAGAAGACAAGGTAACGCGACCATCTGAGACAGCGTTTACATCTGACTTGAGCTGAGCCAAATGTTGAAGCTTTGCTAATCTTCGACTTTCCATGTCAGTCAAAGCAACAATGATACTTGACCTTGACAAATTAGTCGAGGTAGGTTTTAATTTTTGACACACATTCCCAAGCTTGTTCAAACCATCATCTCTTGTGTCATTGTTCACTCCATCCAAATGAATATTCAATTCTGGCCTGGACAAAATATTTTCTAGGGCACTTGTTTCAATCAGTCTTCCAATAGTTTCCGAATCCATTGTCTTGAATGAAAATTAAACTTGGTAAATGACATTTACTAAATGTCAAAATCGAAAAAATACAAGAAAAATACGAAAATACCCAACGACCGGTCCCACGGTTTTATTCAAAAATTTTGTCTTCTGATGGTTTTGCATAGCTCTTCTATGTTTATTTTTTCTCTTTCTTTTTTTCATTTTTGTAAAAAGCATAAAATTAAGTTTCCAAAAAAGTTGGTCACTCATCATGAGTACAGTAGAAGCATTAAAAATCCATCTGATTAGGATTAAAGATTAATTATTTTTCAAAACCGGAGGATTAATCAGGGATTAATTTGTATTTATTTCAAAAAAATTTAATCCAATTAGGATTAATTAGAAGTATAAAATTGGGCTCCAAAAATTGTTATTTCAGTGAAATGACTTTTTTGTTTGGTCATTATTTGCTACTACCATTCAAATTTTGGGTCAAAAACACAAAACAGTGTCAAAACACGTAGTTTTTCTGATCTCTTGTAATTTTCGTAGGATTTGGAAGAAACTACATGGCATTTAGTAAATGCTATTGGGACGGAGAGAATGAAGAGTACTGCAAAAATAATTACTTGTTCATTTAAATTTTAGCCTTCATTTTTTAATTTGTGTTGGAGAATTGTTCATTCAACTGAAAATAGTTTTACGTATTAGTTTCTAAATCCTTGTTGTTATTCAGGTGGTAGTTTCTAGTATTTAGTTTTAGTTAGTCACTGCTTAATTGTATACAGCGTTAATTTATGCGCGTTTGAACTTAAATACTTTGTCCTCCTGATGCACATGAATAAGAGTAGTAAAGTTTCATTAATTCAATTCAATATTACTGTTCTTGATGCTCTCTAATCGTTGTTTTTTTTGAATAATTAATTGTAAGATTGACTTTGTTTTGAGCATTTCCACCGTTCCATGAATAAGCATTCAGTGTTCCATTCCAACTCCATTTAAATGCAGCACTTCAGCTATGCTGTACTAGTACTGTTTGTGTGACATGGCAACTTCAGACTGTATTTTAAATTGAGTAGCATAAACTAAATTAATGCAAGTTGTATAAAATATTTGTGTAAATATTTATTATTTATGTATGGGAACACACGTATTTCTATTAATGAAGGCGCTCGATGTGAAACCAATGATTTCTCTGTTTGGCACTAATTTCAATCTTTTTTTTCATAGACTCGAGTCTATTTCAATGCAATGTTGCTGAACTTGCATTTTTCACAACAAGGTGGTTATTAGTTTAATATTTAACGATTACGTTTTAAAGATTACAGTCCGTCATTTTTAGTGTTTCATACTTATGGAACCAAGTATCCAGACTACAGATTTTTGTCAAATATCTCTCTATCTGTGATCGCAGTAAACCTTAGAAGGTGAGTAGAAATTGACAACTTGTCTTGTTTTGTAAATTTAATTACTGTTGTTCATTAGTCATGAATGCAATTATAATTTTTTCCTGTCGATCTGTCGACGATGACAACCTTATATTTATTATTTAGTAGAGTGTCAGAATTGTTCTTATTAATTTTCCATATGGTCGACTGTGACTCGCTAGACTCAATTACAATTTGTAATTTACAAATGTTGTTATCATGAAGAGTTTTTAAAACACAATGAGTAACTTTGTACGTAATGATAATTTACATCTGCACACTTTTGGTGGGTGTAAATAAACTATTTAAAAGGTACCAGCTCAATGAAGATGTAATAAATAATGTTTTTCTGTGTGTGCCAACTCTGTTTCGTAGATTCTGTTCACGACTTCTGAGAGGAAATAAATACTACACAAACATTACGGGACCTATCATAATGATGTACTAATACTGCCACACACAAAAATTGTTGCAAGGTCGGCAAAGATTGTGTCAGAAAGGTGAGATACCACAAGATTATACACGTCAACTAAATTTAGTCTGACGAAATACATTTATACAATTCTTATAGAAGAATTATATGTAGTAAAAACACTCAGGTACGTATAATAGTTTAAAATTACAGACTACTCTTACAAACACGACTGTTCGTAGCCTAGACCTTGAAAATAAACAAACAGCTTGTATACATTTTAAACGGTATGTATGAATGTCTCCTCTAATGAATATGGAGACTTACATACAACTTAGCAAAGAATTGAAAAAATAAATAGTGAACAAATGAAACTTTTGTGGAGGTATGTTTATTTATAACATTTGACGATGTTTTGTTTTACAGGACTTGGATACGTCGTTGAAATGAAGTGTTTCGGTGACAATGTAGTCTTACGGGGATAGAGACCTATACTCGGTCTTGATAATCCTTCTGCTGAAGATTCCAAGAAAACAACTTGCAAGAAGAATTGTTTGTCGTACTATGAGCAGCAAGGATCCGAATAGTTTAATCGATAGTATCAGACGTCGTACGGTAGGAAAAAAACCTACAAAACAGAAGGGTCATCAATCTGTCAAAAAGATGGATTCACGAGATGAAACAGTGGCCTATGTGGCTTTGCAAGAACAATGTGACAGCGACAGTAGTCCCAGAGACACTTCTCCTAGTCGAACACCGGAGAAATATTTATATGAAATGACGCTTATCAATGGAGAAAAATCTCATTTGTTAGATGAAAGTCTCTCCACAGAAGAATCTTCTATGGAGGTCAAAATTCAAGATGAAGAAACGTTCCTTTCAATCTTTTTGTCTGTGTTCATCCCATTCCTTATCGCGGGTATGTTTTTTGAGCACATAATATGTTTTTATTTTGGCAAATTAAAAGTCATTGTTTAATGTTTATACTTGTCTTACTGGTTGTCTACAAAAATATAGGAATTGGAATGGTTGGTGCTGGTCTTGTTCTGGACGGTTCGTTTACTAATCTATCTCACACGTTATGAATTATACAGAGTTTTTATATGAAAAAAAATGTTTTCAAAATGTAATTCATTTTTTTATTTTTATAAATTCCAGTTGTCCAACATTGGCATGTGTTCAGTGTTATACCTGAAATTTATATTCTTGTGCCAGCCTTACTTGGTCTCAAAGGTCAATGACATACCACAAGATAATTTTTATTCTGTTTGAATTTTTATGTTAAACTTTAAATTTTAAATTAATTTCCCGTAGGTAATTTGGAAATGACTCTGGCCTCCAGATTGTCAACACAGGCTAATTTAGGAAACATGGACAATCCAAGAAGCCAATGGAACATGACACTTGGGAACTTAAGCCTCGTTCAAGTAGAGATTTTTCATAATTTTTTAAATTTTTTTATATTATATCAAATATAGTAATGACAGTAATGTATTACAATCGTTTATAAATACTTTAAAACTGAATTTATTTTTGTTCTCTATGTGTTACTAGTGTCAAGCGATAGTTGTAGGGTTTTTGGCGTCCATTGCTGCTGTGTAAGCTTACAATTTTCAGTCCTTATCAAATTCTAATCACTAATCATTTTTTTGTGAAATTTTAGGATATTAGGATGGATACCCGACGGACATTTTGACATAAATCATGCACTAGTACTGTGTACAAGTAGTGTATTGACAGCGTCTATAGCTAGTTTTGCACTAGGTAAATAATTTTCAATTACTAAAAATTAAAGTGACAAGGACCAAATTTTTTAATACCTACTAATTAAACAAATTAAGATTGTTTCAATGCGGTGGAGAATACTGAATTTGCAATGACTTAATTTTCAGGGGTAGTTATGGTTCTTGTAGTTGTTATGTCGAGGCACTTCAAAGTTAATCCGGATAATGTTGCGACCCCCATAGCAGCATCATTGGGCGACTTAACAACGCTATCACTCCTTGCCTGTATTTCGAATTCCATTTTTAGTGTCATTGGTGAGTTTTCTTTGATCATCTTTTTTATTCACTTTAACTTTATATTAGCCACATGATACAAAGGCATCCATTCAGTATGTACTGAAATGTGTTGACAATGCAGCACTGGTGGGTTCATTACATTGGAAGAAGGTTGAGTCCGACTTTCATTGTTATTTTTGTAGAACGATTACCATTTAATTTAAGTACTAAAAAGTAGTATATATTACCAAAACTCGTAGTACTGATGTACAACTTTGTTCATTTAATTTTTTTTCTAGAACATCACCATTGGCTTGCTCCAACTATCCTTGGTGTGTATCTTGCTTCAACACCTTTGTGGATTTATCTGACATCAAAGCATAAGCAGACAAAGGAAGTGAGTCTAACTATTTTTCTTGTTATGATCAAACTATAAAGCATGTCTTTAGTATGAGGAGATTTGCATGAATTCTGATGAATAAATTTTTTGTGTACTCTCTAGGTTTTAATGTCCGGATGGACACCAGTACTGAGTGCTATGATCATAAGCAGGTACAAAAAATCATTTTGTCATTAGTTTAGTATTTCGCGTTCATTTATTGACGTGGAACTGATACGAAGAGTTCGATGGACTTTTTACATTTTTGCTACAAAATTCTTGTGAGTGTTTCCAACAAAGATTTTTTTTTATTTTCATTCAGCTTTGGAGGCCTCATTCTCGACTATACAGTCAAGAATTTCAAAGGAGTTGCTGTATTTCAGCCTGTTATTAATGGTGTAGGTGGAAACTTAGTTGCTGTACAAGCTAGTCGTATTTCAACGTCCTTTCATTTTGAGTCCCAATTGGGGACACTACCAAATGGTATCACTCGAATTTGCTCCAATCCAATCTCCGTCTTTTTTTCTGGAGGTATATTACTTGTTTCAATTATGTAAAATTACATAATGAAATCAGTAATTTTACTGATTTCATTCACTTTGTTAAATTTAAGCTTCAGCAATCTACCGTTATCTTTCTTTATGATTTGAACTGGATTATGCTTATTGGTAATAAATTTTAGGTGGACATGCCAAAACCGCAAGGGCTCTATTGCTGATGGTCGTTCCTGGTCATCTCATATTTTGCTACACAATTGATTACATTAAAGCTGGACACACTTCAATAACACCTGTGTTTTTAATATTCTATCTACTTGCGGCGATGGTTCAAGTAAGTCACATTTTTTTAAAGAAGAGTTTGAGAATAGACTGCATTAGACTAAGACTGCATTATAGTCACTATAACTAATACACCTACTTATTGTTAGTATCTCGGTAAATTTTTAATCCTTTTAATTTTATCCTTTTAAACATGTACTTACGACAAGACTAACGATAAGTCTTGTAATTGAATTTAGTTCATGTTTACAGAGCTAACGTGTTAAAAGTCTTTGATATCTTCTTAAATATATTAGCTACCAGAAGTAGGATTATGTATTTAAAAAGTCATTGTACGCAATACTTTTTATTCTATTCTATTCTACTATTTAGGCTTTTTGAATCAAGAATTATTAAATAATGAGTTCAATAAATTAATCATTTCTTGCTGTCTTTCAGGTTATACTTTTACTGTACATTGCTGAAGTGTTGATTCAGTATTTGTGGTCGAAAAAATCAGATCCAGACAATTCAGCCATTCCATATTTAACAGGTTGGAAAAATTACATATATGTAATCTAATAGGTAGCTTAATATTTACATGTGTTTCATTTCTATTTAATTCATTTTTTTAGCCCTGGGGGATCTTATTGGAACAGCTCTGCTGGCAATGGCTTTCCATTTATTGTATGCAATTGGAGATCGCGATAATGACGTGGGCGACTAAATTGTTGTTTGTAGTCGCCACACTTTCGTCGTGGTTGACGAAGATTTTCGAGACTGCTATCGTTATTCGCATCCATCACACATAATAATACTTTTCCGTTAATACAGTCATGGCTACAGGTACTTTTTGACTGTAAACGCCTTATTAGTAACTTGTTAAATATATTCATATTTATATATTATTATAGAGATATATAATTTATTAAATTAATAATATACATTATCTGATAATGATGATCATATTGGGATTATACGAGTAGATGAGAAGGGAATGGAGTCGTTTCAAAAGCATGTACGCACGTAAGGGGCCTTTCAGTAGCTTTAATCTTACTCATTTAGGAGTCTGTAAATCTTTGATAGAAATTGATATTTGAAAGAAAGTGTTTTAAATTTATAAGTTTAGACAGTAGGTAGTGGTTCCCATCACATGCTAAGTCATATACCTCTGTAAACCCTATTAAAAATGATTATGAAAAGGAATTCAATCAACTAGAATATTAAGTGACTAGTGTTTTGCATGGTTATGAATTAATGAATTTGATTACAAATGTTTCTCAATGTCACCGCTTTCAGAGATAACTAGTCGGTACAAAATCGAACGCCTGACAATTTATAGAATCTATATAAAAATAACTTATGAAATTAAATCATTATTTGCTCAGGTTGTCTGACAGCTCCGCGATTTTGATGCTAATTCTTTCTGTGGTAGAGATTTACTAAGATGTTTATTAGTTATGAGTTAGTTATTGTAGAATAGTAATGTAGTTGATTAGTGAGTTTCCACTCGCTTGAAATTCTAATTCAATCTGTACAATTGTCTACCGTCTACCCTAAGTCTGAAAGACTTGGCTAAGGCTTAATTTACTTTATCATCTGTACACAAAATAAAATATCTATTTAGAATACTGTATTTATGGACTGTTAATTAAAATAACTTATTACGGTACTTAACTTACCACAGACCTAATTGGGTCACAAATTAAGTCTGCTGTATTGACATCAATCTAGGCCCATGTACATTATATATTTCGTACTAGGGGTGAAAATTTTGGATTATTTTTGTCCAGTGAACAATAAACGCTCAAAAGAGGATTATGGGTGTAATGTCGAATATTTGTAGCAATTTATCTCTTTCTTATTACGCTAGACTATAGTGTTTGTACTTTAACTAAAAGTAGTTTTAATGGTTCTACGAATACAAATCCAATAGAACTAAGCAATTAGAATTTGGGTTTCTTGTAACTTTAAAAACTTGTCTTATTTGACCTCACTAAAATTTCTGAGTTTGTTGACTAGAACTTCCCACTGAGAAAAGTCATTCATAATGGATGTTATGTACTTATTTAAGTTCTTAAACAATTTAATTTGTTACCCTTATTTAAGTTATTTAAATGAAGTAAATAATAGGCAAGCACAAGGTATATATAATGTTTGAAAAGTCAATCTTGCCTACTCCTACTGCTGGCAGTACCAACTGACCGACTGTGATCACTTTTTTGTTTAAATTCTATACCTAAATATACCTATAGGAGAGTCAAGGGTGGAACGCACCTATTCAAAATTCAGGTCAATAATAAATCAAAAAGTTTGAAAGATTTAGTCTCATCTCTCCAGTGTCGATGATTATTCACATACAACTTTTTTATTTAATGACAGTGCATATAACAGAGTAACTCACATTTCCGTCTTTTTCATAAGAAGAGATATGTCAACATTTTGGATACATACATGAAGCATCATCATTCAGCAATTTACAGTGGAAATGACTACGGAACTATTTTTTTAAATAAAAAAACACGCCCCTGAATTAAATAAATAGTATTTATTAAATACGAAAAGAGAATGTTGTTGTCTTTCTTTTTTCTAAACAATAAGTTGACCCAGTTCCTGCCTACTTTTTAGTGAGTTTAAACTGGTTCGTATTGTGACAGCCAGTTACATCAAGGATGAGCTAAATATGAAGTGGGTAAAAATACATGTAATTCGTAGGTGTGTAACTGGTAAATGATCATTTGAAATTCAAATTTTGAATGGAAACATCATGGAAGCAATGTACAATCTAATTTCATGTCTTAAAAGGCTCAACTTTCCTGACAGCTTTTTAACAAAATTTGTTAAGTTATCCAGTCTGAGACTTCTCACTGGAATAGAAAAGGTGATTAGTACCTAATGTACATTCATATTTGACTATTTGACCATGCATACATATTCAATATTATTTGATTTCTTACAATGGCCATCTCGAGTCGATAGACTCTAAATAATGGAAGGTTACCATTCACATTACCCCTCTCTTTAATTTTGGCATATTACACGGGAGAGTACTATGAAATACTTTACTTAGTAGAAGCTAACTTTTACTAGAGAAAACTATGATGATGCTTATTAATGCGTGGCAAGACTACCACATCAAAAATGACTTGGAGCCCATGTAATTATTCTCCAGGAGTTCTGTACATCTTTGAATTAGCATAGAAATATTTTCCTCATTTGTGATGAGCTGGGTAAAATGTTGCTAGTTCACTTCTTAAGACAATTAAACGGTTGTTTGATAGCGGCGAAATACACATGACACTGACGAGAGTTTACAGTCTCCAAGTCCGAAGCCAAGTGTGATGGATTTTCTACAGAACATATCCAAAGATTGTGCACGAAAAATACCTAACAAGAAATTCTGTAAAATCTAACGACTCTGATGTTGATTTGTAATGTCACTCCAACTTTTCTCGATGCTATATGGAATATATTATTATTTATAATGTACATACTAAGATATTTTCGAATATTTCGTATTGAGAAAGAAAATTACAAGTACAGCTGAAAATGTACAACGTAGAAATTATAATATTGAAGGTCATACTATTACCATGAAAAGGAGATAAAATATGAACTTTCGGCGAACATTGAAGAGGATGAAAACACACTTGACTAAATTAGAAAAGTTCACATCAAAGTTAATAAAATAACATCCTTGGTTTTTTAATTTTGAAATGCGTCATGTCATAAATAAATAACTACATATCCCTCGGGTTTTTATAGTACATTTTATGAAAACCAACTCTACGTCTTCTTCCTGAATTGTTTTGACAAGAGAGACAGAAACCCGCAAACCTGTGGATGCATCACAACCTGACATTAGTAAAGTTTATCGAATACAATGGAAGATACTCTACACTTTAAAAATTGCGTTTATTATTATTGTTCTATCCAATATATTTAATATAGTTCGTGTCTCAAGTCCCATCACTTGTGAACGGAAAACAACACGCGGAATTGACTATTCCTATTGTGAATTTCACAATAACAAGAGGGGGGATTAAAGTTTATGATTATAAATAGCAATAAAAAATTATCTTCATACATACTTTTCTTGTACAGACTTGAATCCATCAATTATTTTATGATATGCAAGTAGGCACGAGGCACAATTAAGCATTCCAAAATAAATTGACGACACGCGGTGCCATGCGATTGTAAGTACTTTTGTATTTAACTACATTTGTTTTCTTTCCTCAAATTAATTTTATTATTCATTCACTTGTATACGCCACAAGTACATTATTGAGGAAAATATCAACCACGAAAATTAAATTAGTCATTCTCTGTCAATCGTACAATATTTCCATACAATATTTCTATGAGTCATACTCTATAATTTAAAGTTGACTGAGGGGAAAAAATTGATTGACTATAAATTATCCGAATCTTGTGAAGATCCGAAGTATCTACAGATAGAACACAGAATGAATATGCTTGTACAGTGTGAATATTTTACTAGTATATTGTCATGAACGGGGACAACAATTTCCCCAACTTTGTCATGTTAAAAGATTAAAAAGCAGGTTATTTTTTGTCCGCGGTTGC
>JAQIVZ010002448.1:0-20818 GCA_034700945.1 Arrhopalites spinosus
TTTCAAAACTTCAAATTTTTTATGGAGACCCCTAACAAGTTCTAGTATAACATACTCAAATATCTTGGTGATCGGTTCACAACGAACCGAGATAAAAAATCATAATCATTACTTTTTGATCTCCCCTCGTAATTCAGAATATTTAATAAAAAATCTACCCTTTTTTATATTTACCTATGTGGAATTTAATCGACAACACTTTTTACCACCAGACCCCTCTTACTCGTATCTACATGAAATTAAATGTTGGAGGATTTAGAATATTAGTAAAAGTCAAAATATTAACCCGTGGATTATTTTGTCAAAACAAGCTCTTGACAGTCTCCTCCTCCCTCTCCATTAAATTTCACCAGAATTTCCAGAATGAGATGATACTTGACACCAAAATATTAATAATGAAATTTTAGTACTTCAAGTGTTTTCACTTGAGACAAAATATTTCTCTCTAGAATTGACCATCCATATTCCATACTCATAATCTGACTTTTGGCATATGGCTTGCACTATTTAACATTAGTAAAATTTTCTGTGCGTGTGTACTATTCTCTTGTAGAAATTAATTTTTTGGATAAAGAGAAGGGATAAAATGTAGGTTATAAATTATCTAATGGAGACAAATAGGAGAAAAGTTTATAGAGATAAGGCAATAAAATAGAATTAAATTTCAATGAGTTACACATATGTATGGGTGTGTGACGTATGTGCATATCTCTACATAATTTTTTGGCTTTGGCTTCCTTGTTGAGCTCTCAATCGATCTCTTGAATTTCAATTCTCATTGGAATTGGAGACTTGGTTCCGGATTCTCAACCCACATAATTTTCCTGTTCTGTCCACTCCTCTTGAATTATCTCCCCTTTTTTGTGTACACACTAAAGTTACGACAGGATATGCAAGAGAATCTCCAGTCTGAACGGAAGTCAAGACGACGTCGGGGACGCTGTGATGCGAGCCAAGGTTATATATACAAAGTTATATATGCCAAACATGGATTTTGATTGTGTGATACAATTCATCTCTTTATCATTACTCTAAACTCATCATTATTTAGTCAAGTATTATTTGTCTAAATAGCTTCTGGCTGACGATCTCGAGTCTCCTCCTTCTCATTCTTCCACACAATTCCAAGGGTCTAAAAATTCAGTTGGGCTTGTAGCCCACATTCATGTAACCCACAATTTTCCATAGTGAAGCACAAAAAGTGGGGGAAATGTAGTGAATGAGTGTAGTCTATTTAGTGTTTTCAATGTAAACATTCCTCTAGGGAATACGGAAGCTCGTCACTCTATCTCCAGTTCAAATATTGGATTTTTTTTTCTCTTCTCTTCAAAAATTTCTATAGTACACACTCTGTACATTTTTAGAATGGGTGCTCATTTTACTCGTTTCATTTCTCTTTTAATTTTCAAGGTCATGGAAGACTCTCATAAGTATACAATGCCTTAGGTGGTCATGGTCCATCTTGTTGCAAAAACCACCATTGGGACTTTGTTGTTTAATCTTGTTGAAAAAAAAAGAATTTTACATTTCAAGGAATTGTCCACAAAATTTTATTCTTTGAAACACAGTCCCTATAGCTCTAAACAGAGTACACACAAAAACCTATAATCTCATACTTCTTTTGTCACATTCTAGCCACGGGAACGCCATTCTCTTTTTTATTTGTTCAATATTTGAAACCTAACCATTGAGACTAATTTTACATTTTGAGGAACAATTGTCACAAGATAAGCAAAGAAATGAGCTTTAGAATACTTTTTCAAGATTAAAATTGTAGATAAAAGGTTCAACTCATAAGGAGAATTTGTTGGATTGAGAAAATTCCATTTTTTAAAACCATCAACCGTATCTACCTCCATTACTATTAAATACTTTTCGATTCCCTCGAGTCTACCTACGTCACACTAGAGAGAGAGCAGGGTATTGCACTGCATTGTTGTGACCAATTTTGTCATTTTGGGACTTGACTTTTCTTTGATTGACTTGCTCCATTTCCTCTTGACTCCCATTCCAGTCAAGTGTCTCTCCAGGACAGACACTCTCTCTCTGACGACATTTATAATAAAGAGAAAGGTAGTATTATATTAGAGGCAAGAGACAGAGAGAGAGAGGGAAAAGTTTGGAACTTTCTCGAGAATCAAAGAGAAAGGAAAAACAATGGGATTTCTCTTTTCATGTCAAGTAGAGAGAGAGAGAGAGAGACTATGGCTCCATCCAGAGAAGATGACAATCGGAATCCTATGATTAGACATAGAGAATAGAGAATGAAATAAAATTAAATAGGCGAAAGAATGTACATTTTAAATGATATCTCTTGTCTGGTCATAATAGCCTTGAAACAAGGACCACAGCAGCTGTCAACTGTCAAATATCTCTAGTCTGTACATCTAGCCAGTACTCTCTCTCTCTCTCTCTCTCTCCTCCACTTTTTTGGGATACCGGGTGACAATCTACAGCATTTTTATGAAGCAGATGTCACTCCTCATGACGTTGGCACTGGAGCACGGAATGTCACTAATTTTATTTATACTTTCTCTCTCTCTCTCTCTTCTTTCTCTCTACTCTTCACAAAAAAGGAACATGATTACCCTCATACTTTCTCCTTTTTTTGCTGACGTTCATGAGATTTTATTATTTAATATTTTTTACATTGGGAAAGGTTCAAGTTATTTTATTTACATTGTTATTACATTGTGAAAGCGACACAATGTCACAAGAAAGGTCCGCCGGAAAAGTTTTAAAAAGTAAAATATTTTTTAATACAAAATATTCTCATGTCAAAAAAAAGAGAACCAAAAGAGAAGATTTTTTTCAAGAGTACTGAGACTCACTGAATTAAAGTTCCACTAGAAAAAAAGCTTCAAGCTTTTGACTCTATACAAAGAAATAGAGAGAGACAATAGAACTGACGAGGATTTTGAAAGTGGAATAAATTGAGCCCTGTAGGAGGTACACAAGAAGATCAAGTTACAAAACTGTTTTGTACTAAAAAAAAGTATTCTTCTTTTTTTTCAACAAAAAGAAGAAAAACTTTTTCAACTTTCCTGTACTTGACTCCTGACATGTGATTACAATCTACCACACACAAAAAGGGTCTAGACTTTTTTTAGAGGGGAAGGATTCACATATGGTAAAAGTAGGAGGAGGAGGAGTAAAAAAGAGGGAAAAGTGTACTTGTAAGTAACATATTCCATAAATTTAAACAAGTTGTTGGGAGCTGGAGAATAGAGGATAAGGACAAGGTTTGACCTTATCCTTACTGACTCTACATTTTTTAGCGTAGGTTGGAGCTTCCCCCTCCTCCTTTCGTTCTTTAGTGACTCTGTCCTTGGTTTGGTTTCCTGACACAATCAAATTTATATGTAGACTCATATGAGAGTCTACTTACATGGCTAACATGACTAACATTTGTACCATTAGAAAGAAATAACAATTGTATAGGGAGCCAAGAGGGAGAAAGGAGGCGGGAGAAAGTACAGAGAAATATAGAAACAGAGTACAAGTCAATGTCAGTTTCTTCATTAATAATCCAAATATGCTAGACGCTGTACTTTCGTGATTCGAAACTCGTGTGCTTGTACATTGTACTTTCTCCACTTTTTTTTCTCTCTCTCTCTCTCTCTCTGGGCTCTCATCTTGAGTACATTCTCTTTCTTCTTTCTCATGTTCTAAAGAAAGTTTCAGGTAGTGATGCGTGACGTTAGATCTTCTCCAGCTTTATCTCAATCCTCCGCTCATCCACCGCGTACATAATTCACATGAATCTACGACCAAGGCCAAGACAGGGGAATCCTAAATCTAAGCTCTATTTTGTGCCTCACATAACCTCACTCAAACTGTCGGAAATACATATAAACCAACACAACAACAACAAGTCGTGTGAAAACTACTACTTGCAATTCATTACATCGGATATGCTACAGAGATCACACGAGAGAGAGAGAGAGAGAGAATTAAGCTAACTTGAGAGGGGGATAGTAAACCCACTTGAAAATACCTGACTCCACTGTACACAAATATCACGAACAATCTCCTTTATAATTTCCATTTTTCTTGTATCTTCCTACATAACAAATTTTTTCACTACAGGAGAAAGTTTTATTGTTTAATGCATGAAGAGAGATGAAGAATAATTTGAAGAGGAAGGGCTCAATGACACCATCATTTTTATTTTGTGAATTAAATAAAACTAATTTTTTTTAATTCATGACAATCTTTTAAAAAAAAAAGTTTTCTTACTCTCTTGTGATTTACTTTCATCATCATCATCTTGAATCTACAAAAATTTATAACAAAGGGTAGTTTTCATGTATGTACAAATTCTACAATGTACATGAAATATTTTTTTATGACATGAACTCAATTTCTCATCTCATTCGTCATGTGTATTATAAATCTTTCCTTGCATGTCATGAAACAAGAAGAATGTCATTAGCAATGCATATTGTTTCACATTAACTCAGTATAATAAAATTTCCACATAAGCCCACGCTCTCTTCACTTTCTCTTTGTTCATTGTTGAACCCTCGTCCCTTTGTGATGGTAGGTCATATCTGTACAATTTTTTTTGTTTGGAGGGGCTAAAAATATTCTTTTGTGTATTATTTTGCAATTTTTTTTAAAAATTTGGACAATCTCAACTAGTACATTTTCATGTTCTCTCTCTCTCTCGGTAAACAATACAAGAATTGAAAAACTTTCTCCCTCTTGTGTTTATCATTTTGTCTATTCTTTTGCATCATAGAGTTTACATAATTATGAGAGAGAGAGAGACTTTCTCCTGTTCTTACCTATTTCTTGTCCCCTTGTACTTTCTAGAAAAAAAGATGGAAAGCTTCTAAAGTCCTTCTTGAAAGGCTTCTCTTGAGTCATGAAGTTATGCGGGTACCCATCTCGTCACTCCTCTGTCTTGCATGTGTAAAAAGTAGGGAAACAAGACCTGCCAAGATTTTTTTTTGTGTGAGAGAGAATTCTCTGAAGCACATGATACATTCTTTACGAGTACAAGAGAGAGAGAGAGAGAGAGCTTTTAACCAAGTCTCTAGTCCTCTTGTACTCTCTATATCCGGAGATAAGCCTTCCCTTTCAGAAAATTATGAACAGTCAATGCAATACTTTAGTAGTCGCCTGCACTTTCATAACTTTTCAAGTCCAAAGTATGTCCAAAGTAGTGTTAGTGAGGAGTTGAACTCAAGCTCAACTTATTCTTTCTAAAGCCAACCTCTCTCTTCTTCTTCTTTTTCTATAGGTGCTTACTCTTCCACTTCCTCATACACAAAAAAACATTGATTTTACCACCCACGTGACTACAGATACAGAGCATAAATTTTGGTACATGGGAGAAAATGGATGGGATTTTTTTTATAGGATCAAAATCAATCTACTCCCAACAATACTAAAAGTATAGGCATCCCCACACGTGTATATTTGTATCATGAACTATGTGCGAAGTTAATGAAAACTCTTGCATTTATACTATAGTACATGTGTACCATCAGTTGATATAATGTAACTCTAATGGTCTAGAGTATAGTGAAGGTTTCCTTAAGTTAAGCTCAAGGAACCGGAACTGGAGGGAAAAAATATCTACACATTTTTTTTCGTCTGTATTTAAAAGTTCCTTCACCTTTTCCTCTTGAATTACTTGGCTGTGAACTATAGAGGCTCCTAAAATTGTCTACTGGGATGTTGTTTCTTTGTGTGGGAATGAAACGAGAGAGAAAATAAATATAAAGTGCATTGTCAATCCTGTGAAAAAATTCCATGGGTAGAATGTACGGACTGTAGTCAAGGAAGCACATTTTTGGGTAGACTTGTTGTATTATGTAATGATGCTTCCTAGTTCTTAGTTTGACTACAAAATGTGTAAACTGGCCACTTTCTTTGGCTTTCACTTTCAAATTTTTGTACTATTTCAGAATTACAGTATTTTATTTTTCCCCTCTTATTGTTACACGGTGGACTGACCACCCGGTAAAATAACTGGGAGGGTGGAGAAAGGTAGTGAGAGGTCGAATTCTATTTAATTTGGAGAAGGGACATGGAGTTGACCATCGAGATACTTTTTCCGGACACTTGATGCCCGCCATTCACTTAATTATTTCACATCTGAACAATCCTTTCAATTCCCACCAGTACCTCCCCCCTCCCCCCTCCCTTTTTCTGTTTAGTGCCAGAGGGACATATCAAGTTGAGGAGGGATCCCTTGTGGAATTTATAAATGATGGGTTTTGTACAGAGTGAAGAATTTATTGAGGTGTGTGTAGTGTGTAGTGTGTACACTTTCAAGGTAAAATATTTGTCGTTTATATTGACCCAATTAATTAGTTATTTTCAAGTTTAGACTTAATTACAAATAAATTAACATTTTGGCTTGAGTATCTGTAAATGTCACGGAAATTGGTGTAGTGAATTTTCCAATGGGGAATTTAGTACAATTTATTTTAGCATTGTGGACATTTGTATATTCTTTATACATATCCCCCACACATTTATGGGATAATTATTAGCGGGTAGTGGCGGGTATTCTTTGGTAAAGAGAGTCTAGCACAAGTAAAATTTGTAGACACAATTTTTGGCGATAATCAAAATCACGGAAATGCCCTTCACTTTGGGAAATCTTTCACCTTTTGGCTTGAAAATTGTTTTTATAAATTTACATATTAAAATAAAAATTTATTTTTTTAAAATTTTTATGAGGACAAGATATACATTATCTGTATGAATTTTTTTATATGCATTTGTGCTAGCTGAAGTAATAAAAAACAATTTCTGGAATGTTCCATAGCAGTTCATGAGCTTCGGATTTTCTATGTGCGACAGTTGTTGCACATGGAGCAGAAAATTTTCACTGTGACAAATTCCGAGAAAGTCATCAGTCTTCAAAGAACTCTGTGCGGTCCATAAAAAAAAGACATTAAAAATTGTTAGCTTTATGGATAGTTGGGTGTCGTAGAAAGTGTTTAAAAATAAATTAATGTCATTACTCCTCTCCCAAATTAAACTTTGCATAATTTTGATATTTGTCTACACTTTTTATAAAGAACAATATTTAATTGTTAAAATAATTTTTTCATGTTGAGACTTTAATATAAAATAAAATTTGGTGACAGTTTTGTCACTTGAAAAAAATAACTCATTTGTAGTATGTACATGGCCTCTCCCAAAAATTTTCTTTGTGTTTATACAAGGGTCCAGATGGAATTGGTTGACCCACTTGTAAAATAAATTCTACTCTCTCAACTTTAGCATCTAAAGCCAAACATCAATAGGTTGAGAGACGCAACATCAATTTTTCAGTTGGTTCACCCTCTCTCATTTCAAGTCTGACAGTGTAATCCTATCACATTTTTACAAAAATTTATTTTTTTAGGGTTCAATGACCGCTATTGTTGTTTGTCACATGGAATTTGAAATTAACATTCCAAAATTGATAAGAATGATCCCATTGATCGTGGGTACGGCATTGTCTCTTCTCTGAATTTTTCAAATGTGTGTCAAATCCTGACCAAAATTTGATACATGAAAATGGTATTTTTTGATCAAAATTTTTCAGCTTCATATTTTTTTACTTGGGAAATCTTTTTTTAGCATCTAAAAATATACTTGACACTTTTGACCTTTCATCTACGTTGTATTTGGTGAGATTAACCATTTTGTTGTTGTGGATAAATACCTACAAGAGACATTTTACCACA
Organism: Arrhopalites spinosus; assembly: GCA_034700945.1. Classification (NCBI taxonomy): domain Eukaryota; kingdom Metazoa; phylum Arthropoda; class Collembola; order Symphypleona; family Arrhopalitidae; genus Arrhopalites; species Arrhopalites spinosus. Next base: position 7,698 of record JAQIVZ010002448.1, read on the forward strand.
ATTTTTGGTAATATTTGCATAGTTTCATAATTTATTACATGACACTTGATAAATTCCCAACACAATGAAATGAGCTAAGCTTATACAGATTGAATGATAAATGGAAAATAAATAAAATATTAATATTTCCATACTTAACAAAAGATCAGCCTGTCAAGTGTCTAGTGGGCGGTCAACTTTTTCTATGTGGCCTAAACTCTCATCCTCCTGAAACTAAACTGAGACTGACCAGACTTTGGAATTTTTTGTTAAATCAGATTTCAGACAATTTGAAATGATTTTCAACATTTATCATTCAAATTGTTAATGTTCCCCGAAATGTGTCTGCGACGAAGAAGCATAAAATTTTATACATTGTCCATATGTAGCTAATTCTTTTGAAACTTTTTATGTGAAAAATGTAGCTATCCAAAGTTGTGGCAAAGTCAATGAATCTATTACATTTTCTCATTCACTCTCCATCTCCATTGAAAGAATTATACAAAAGAAATTCTTTTTTTTGTTGCCCATACAAACTTACCCGTGACCTACCATGTAGTTCATTGGATGAGGATAGGACAAGGCTAAGCTGAAGATGAGAGAAAGTAGGCGTGGAGGCTCACATTTTCAATTGTCTTGAAAATTACTTGTATCATTTCTCATCTCATCCGGTGCTCCATTACTCATTTAAAACTTGCCTCCTTTTCTAATTTACTACTTTCTCTCTCTCTCTTTGTCTAAAAGTTTGGAAAACAAGTCTCTTGCCCTTTGTGTGAATAAATTTTACCCGTACCCGTATTTTCACAATAGTTATGCCACTACCACAACCTTGAATTTGAAGCCAAAGGTTGCAAAAAATATACATGTGTAGTTGTAGTACTTAGCCTACAAATAAATGAGAAAAGATGAAGGGAAAGTGTACAAGGTGAAAGTGTACAGTCGGTTGAGTTATTCTCTCTGGGTTTAAGAAGGACGGGTGAGGAAAAGTGCAAGGGGTGAAGAAAGAAAAAAACTTTCACTTTATCTTTTCCCATTGGGAAAGATTTGACATTTTTTTTGTGTGTAGTCGAGTGTTGAAAAGTATTGTCATTATTGCAGCTTTCAACCAGCACCATTTTATTTATGTCAATATTGCATCAAAATGTGAGCGACAAGGCTTTCTGCATCTATTTTTCACACAATCCCCAATCCCAAACTTTAATGCACTTTGTTGGAACTGTGGCACAAAAAAAGTTTTTTTTTTAAATGTCATTCTTTACTCTCTTGCTCTAGTCAGTTGACCTTTCACAAAATAAATTCACATTTTGTGGATTATACAAAAAAGAAAAATAGGTCACCAAAGTCGGAGGTCAGTGCTTACGAATTTACTGGTCTGGTGTAGTAAATAAATATGACATTTGTTTACTTTTGCTCATCATTTGAGTACAAGTGAACCGTGAAGAATGTTGCATAAGTTGGATAAGTATTTTATTTAAAATTGTAATTCTAGACTGAACTCATTGTGTGTATTTTAATTAGGTCATGCATGTCATAAATTTTAAAAGAAAATATTCACTTGGACTTTTATATCCTTTTCTTTTCAACCACAAATCATTTTTTGTGTTGGTTTAATGGCCACATTTTATTATATAAAATTCTCCATTTAAGAATTTATAGGAGTCTCAAATTTCCGCACTTTTTTTCTATTTACTCATGGTCTTGACCGGAAGCATCAAATGGCTTTACGGATATTTGATTAAGTTTTTTTTGGTAAACTTCCTATTAAATAACACGGAAAAATTTATATTTATGTACATACACACATTAGCCTGTCTAAAGAGAGAGGGGCACTATAAATCTAGAATTTTCAATAAATCATTATTTTTTATAACAGCATTTTCAATATTTGAATGATTGATTGTACTCATGAATTATTTTACCGGAGGGCAATGTCCTCTTACATTTATCTTTAAATTTTTATAATGATTTACTTGGAAATTATATGATTATTTTTTTTAAAACACCAAGAAAATAATTATTTATAACATTATCATAATAAAAAATAATATAAATATTAATTTTATCCTGGTAAAAAAATGGTTTCTAGCCTTGAGTACCTGTGTCCATTTACTAATTAAAATTTTACACCCCCATAGTTATATTCTTGAAATTGCATACTGACTTTGAGAAATATAAATTAAAGATTTAATTCTTATTTAAAAAATTCAAGTCTATTATTCCCTTAAGTTGAGAGGGACATGTGATCAGCAACAAATAAATGAGTTTGTTGGCAAATAAGAAAGAAAATCCTGGGATTTTATACAATAGAAAAGATGGTTGACGAAACTGTCATTGAATTTTTAATTGAGATGAGTGTCCAAAAGTACAAATTAGTTTTTGGTTTTTGAAGGTCGTAATTTGAACTTGAACTATACAATTTGGACAGAAAGGGTCACCTTTTAATGTAAAAGAGAATAAATTAGATGGACTTTCACATTGTAAGTGAAAGTGAAAAGTTTGGGTGAAAAAAGTTTGACTCATAATTCTAACATAAAATTTTCACATTTCATTTGTAATTCATGTAACATTGAGGGAAAATTAGAGGTGAGATTTGTGGAGTCAAATAAAATAAACTTTTATCTTTCAAGACTTTTTGTTCAACGAAAATTTTATGTATTGTCATTTTGTTAACTTTATATTTTTCCACATTAAAATTTTAAATTACTTTCAGAGTGAAAACAAACAATTTTGCCTTTTCTAATTATGCATGAGGTGTCAACTTTTTTGATCAGTTTTCAAGAATTTTGAGAAAACTGTCACCAAAATTTGTAGTTACATTTTGTAAAATAAACAATTAACTTCGAAGCACAGTACGACGTCCAACATTTGATGAAGCATGTGACCTTTGACATTTTAGTTGCTAGTGAATTAGTAACTAATAAAGACAATTGATATTTTGTACGTTTAGTCATTAAAGAGATAAATTAAGACTACAAGTAACTTGCTATTCATTATTTTGTGACCGGCCAATATTAAATGTGAAAACGTTAATCAATAATATTTACAACACAAAAGAAAAAAACATGAGTCATGTACGTTTTACGTATGTCAATCGAAAATTTGTTTACACAGAGAAAGGAGGAGAAAGTTTAATAAATTTCCTTGAAAATCACAAACAAGTTTATGAGAAAGTTTTTTTGGGGGGCTTCAAAAATAATGGAAAGACTTTTCAATTATGACTACTTACGTTAAAATAATAAAACTCATTGATAATTTCCAAAGTCTCAAGACGTAAATAAAACTTTTTTTTTGTTCAAAGTCAAATAATAATTATTAGACGTAAGAGTTTTTATTACAAAAAAAAATTGAAGATGAATTCTTACATAAAACAAAGTTTATTTAAGGCGTAATTGATCTCTCACATAGTACAGATAAATGGTTAACAGTACAAATATTATCACCCACGTGTAAATCTCATTGTCTTTTTATTTTGACAAGTGCAAGCCTTGTACATTAATTACAAGTTCAGTTAACAAAATTTTTATTGTCTTGGATCATCAATTGTAATTAAAAGAAAAGCCAACCATTTCTTAGTTGACGCCTGCTCGTGCCCTTGTCCTTTTACAAATAAACGTAATTTATTTTCAACATAAAAATTGGTACTGAGAATAAAAAAAAAGTTTTATTAAATCAATTAGTTCACAATATAACATTCAAGTTCAATGGCTTTAAAAGAATAAAATCAAGGTGAAAAGACAATTAATTATTACTGTACAATTGTTACAATTACAATACATATTAATTTTCCAACAAAAAGACTTTCACTCTGTGACAGTCACTGTGAGAAAAGAATCATAATTAAAATTATCAAACTGAAGACACTGAGTCACAAGACAAGGTCAAAAAGAAGACAGAGTTCAAGGATCAAATTTATTTTATTTATGGTCCATAAAAATAAAGATTAGATGGAAAGTAAAAGGTCATAAAATAAAAGTAGAGACAAAGAGAAAGTCTTCTTCATTAATCTGACAATTTCTGTGAACACAGTGAAAGTACAAGAAAAATATCAATTGACCATCCATCTTTCATCTAGTCATTAGTCGACATTTACAATACACCAGAGATAGTCCATGATTATATCTGTGTAGTGGAGAGTGAAGAACAGCGAGAGAGAATACAAAAATCAATATCAAAATCAAAAATCATATTTGAGCTCAAAAAATGTTAAGAGTTAGGAGTTTTGTACACGAGCTGAGAAAAAAAGTTAATCTCATCGTTGAGTAGTTTTTTTCGTAAAAAAATCAAACAAAAAATGATTTGACAAAAAACTTGAATGTAATGAAATCATTTCAACAAATCCGCAGGGAGCAGGGCCCCAAAATATCTCATTAACACCGCCCAACATAAAATCCATTGATTTGATGATATGATGAGGAGTAACGAGTTGGCCCAGTAAAGTAAAAGTAGTCTTAGCACTAAAATTGAATTAAATAGTCTAAAGACTATTTCCACACGTGTACATATCTATACTCGACATTCTACTTTTCGTTTTTTTGTGGCTTCCGCATTTCATATAAAACACAAGAAACATGCATGACATAATAAAAAACTACACAAAATTTAGAAGAAAGGTGAGAGGGTTAAATTTAGACGTTTTTTAAATTGTAACTCAACAAATAGGAAAATCCTCCCTCTTACGTAAGTGAAGGACTGTAGATTTTAGACTGTAGTAGTAAAACAATGGTGGAGTACTAATGATAAAAGATTTTTTTAGAGGAAAATAACATTGTCCTTTATTTTCATGGTCTTGATCATCTAATTTAATTTCCATGTTGGCTAATTCAATTTAAAGTTGATTAAATTCATAGATGTGACTACGTGAGAAGAGTTTAAACTTTTTTTTCACGGGTCTCATCCCCTTTTTGAGTTTTAATCCACATAATGGACAAAAGTATCTGTACAAAACAAATCTCATTTTTTCATCATGTTCATAGTTAAAAGTTATTTAAATTGTCCATGTGGAAATTGTAAAAGTCAATGAAACCGTTTTTGTCTCCTCCTTGTACAAAACTTTATAATCTAATTAAAAACACCAAAGCCACCACTTTGACATTTTTTAAACTATGAAGGACGTGACGATGAGAGAATAATTTTTACACTAATCCTTGTTAGATAAAATTCACAACATTTTTATATAATTTTTTCCTTCTGAATTTGAGAAACGTGTGACCTTGTTTTCATGATCAAGTTGAGAATAATTCAAATTGCACAAATACATTTTGAACCTTGAAGAATTTACAGACAATCAGAAATATTTTCAGAGTCAACTTGAACTGTGATAATCATGTGGAGTCATTTGTAGACCAATGTTTCGTAATTTGTAATGCATACAAAAATGTACAAAAATCTGGAATCCATTGCCCTACATTTGAATATTCACAATGAGCAAGACTTTCGAGATTATCAATGGCGTAAAACTCCGTACTTTTTAGAGTTGAACACAAAATTATTCAACTTCCGGTTCCGGTGTCTTATTTGACTGAAAATCTTCATAATTATTTTAAAATTGCAAAGAATTATTTACAAATAGAACACTCTACAAAAGTTTTTTTTAAAATGAGTAATGAGCCATTTTAAAATTTTTATTGGAGATGTGTCACTGTATAAAAAAGCATTTCAAGGCTACTTTGTCATTTTGATGAAATTAAATTAAAAATTATTATTATGCAACTCCTGTTTCAAGGTAGAAGTGTGTGTTGTAAAAAAAAGAACAATTTTTTAATTGAAAAAAGAGTCCATACAACTCAAGACCCTCTTTTTTGTAGTTCATGTCAATGGAAAGTTGAACGACAATGGAATATATTAATATTTTCAAAAATATATTTATACCAGCAGAAAACTCTCAAGATACAGTACTCCCCCCTCCCTCCTCACTCTACATTGAATTTGAATGACAAGAAAAGGGAAATGAATTGTGTGGAAAAATCTCCGGAATGAATGAGATTGAAATTTGCATGTTATTTTCACTGACTTTCATTAGTAGGAGGAGGTGAAAGTCATTGTGTCAGAAAATAAGTCTCCGTCTTTCCGCAACTATGATACAATGAGATATAAATAGAAATTGAGAATGGAGTGAAAAGATCTTTGTCACAATGAAGGGAAAAGTCTGCCATGTACATACATACATATATGTACATAAATCGTCAAATTCATTAGCCCACATTCTACTGTCATCTGTTTCAACCATAAAATGAGAAATTAGCTGTCATCCTTTCCTCAAATGTAAAATTAGAAATCAGACAATTTATTCTTGATCATTTCAAGTCACGTTGGGACAATTAATATTGCTAAATTTTAATTTAACAGAGTGTAGCGGCATATGATTTACTTTATACTTTCTCATTATCATTCAAATGTGGTCTACCTCATGTCAACTTGTGTTAAATTCCATTTTACATGTCCCAATGCCGAATGGAAAATTACAGACAAATACCTATGACACATTGAAGAGTGTACAGATAAACAGAGTCAAAAGTGTAAACAAATATTTCAACATAAACGATTTTCAGAGAGATCAAATTCAATAGAAGTTAAAATTCAATTTATTTCTTTTGTACAAATTCAAGGGAAAATTATTATTTTATTATGACAAAGTGACCGAAGATAATTTGAAAAAATTCCAATTTTGCAAATGTCCAAGGCTAAAATATTTTGAAAGTCAATATTTTACGTCAATTTTTGTTCACAAAAAACTGTATATAATGACAGAGATTGTAACTATTTAGTTAAACTGGAAATTCACTCAAAAATTGCGCATCATTATTTTTTCTTCGAAATGAAAATTAAATTCACTACAATTTACTCTCTTTTATAATGTTTAGCAGTGCCTAGTGTATTCAAAATATAAAGAGAGGTAAAAATCAACAAAAAGAAATGGAGTATGAAGTTGTTTTGAATTTCTACATCATTAAAAGACATAAAATGAATTAATGAGAGAGAGAGGAAAACTGATTTGCTTGGATTTATTTTGTCATCAATGAAAAACTCATCATTATTTCTAATGATTTCTTGACATATTTCAAATTACTGTGTATCAGTTTACAATACAAAAAAACTGTTTAGATATTTTCATTTTTGTACGGAGGTTGATCCAAAAGAAGTGGCAACCATTTTTTATCTTTTGTCCTACTGAACCGATCACAAAGATATTTTAGTATGTGGTACTAAAACTCTTTGGGAGTACCACATAAAAATTTCAAGTTTCAAAAAAAAATTAAAGCCCTCAAAAAAAATCATTTCTGATTTTTGAAAATGTGCCATTGCTCGCGGTAGGTTTGGCGGGATATCCCAGGATATCTCGAGCCCCTTAAGGAATTCTCAAAATTCCAAAACAAGGCAACAAAGTCAAGAACCTGGCTGACTTTGTGTCAAAATATCTAAGTTGGGTCAGGTCATTGAAAAAAGTGACACCCAGCTGAACTTTTCAAAAATCAGAAATTATTTTTTTGAGGCCTTTCAAATTATTTTTGAAACTTGAAATTTTTATGTGGTACTCCCAAAGAGTTCTAGTACCACATACTAGAATATCTTTGTGATCGGTTCAGCGGAACAAAAGATAAAAAATGGTTGCCACTTATTTTGGATCTACCTACGTACAATCATCTCTAAAATGTAGTCAAAGATACATAATGCATGTTTCATCCCTGTCTTTTATTAAAGACTTGACTGACAAATTATTGTTTAAGAAACAAGATGACTTGATTTCTATAAATAAACTATAAAATAACTTTACCAATTTTCCTAGTCAGTGAAGCTCTAGATAATAATTTAATAAATCCATAAATACCGTTTGTCATGTACCAAAAAATAATGAGAGAGAAAGAGAAAACATTTTTTGACTCAACTTCCTGGTTCAACATGAAAAGGGAAATGGTCAGAAGAGACAATTAAAATGACAAATATAATTGTATAGAGAAAAGATCCATTGCAATTTAATAATAAAAAATAATTATAAATGATGTTGTATCCAATTACTTAATTAAGTAATAATTGTAATTGTTGTTTTTTTTCAGATTTGTGCTGAGCTTAGTAACAGCCAACATTTTAATTTCGAGTATAATAGCCCCATTGATTTTATTCGAAACGATTCTAAATGAATATTTGTTACTCCCCTGTATCTCAGAAGTAATGTCAATGATCTCGAATTCCGTAATATTTTCGGTGATTTTCTCCACCTTCCTAATAGCCGTAGATCGTTTCTACGCTGTGACGAGTCCACTCCACTACAGTATGACAATTACAAGAAGTCGAAGTCAAATCATGATTGTCGTCGGTTGGCTAAGTGGAGCCCTCCTATCCCTCCCTTTTATTATCATTTGTAGCATTCCCTTGAATTCTGAACTTCATCATAGTCTTCATCTCTTCTTTACTGTCGTTCAAATGTAAGTTAATTAATTGAAAACACACACATGATTGTAGAAACATTGTCTAGTGTCTTAATTATTAATTTACATGATATTTTTTTTTATTTATTATAATTAAATAGGTTTCTTGGCTACCTCCTGCCCTTTGTGGGTCTTTGCTGGTTGTATGTTCGAATGTATCATGCTGGTAAGAATATTTAAATTTAAAATTTAATTATGTCAATTAAGTAACAAAAGTACTAAAAAAATTGTATATTTTTACTTACAGCCCATCGAAATAGTGAAAGGACAAGAAAGCACAGTATCAGTGGAGAATTGTTGACAGTGATGGATGGATCAACGAGTGTGATTCCACAAGGGATTGATTTCCTCACACACTACATGAATCCCTTCTCAAAGACTCCAATGGCCGGAAGTGTGGCTCCACCGGTGACCCCGGCTACTAGTAAAAAACATAGAAGACGAAGTTCAAATGGAAGTTCATCCTCCCTTCTATTTCGTGAAGAGGGTCGTGCTATCAAGACTGCCTTTTTGGTCATTGCCTCCTTCTTCCTTTGTTGGACTCCCCATTTTTTTTTCATGTTGGTCAATGAAATTGACTTTATTCGACACAATTTTAGTCATATTGTCAGATTCTATGGAGATTGGACACGATTTTTGAGTGTCGCTGGCATGCTTCTATCATCTGTTGTCAATCCATTCATTTATGTATTTCGGTAAGTTGGCAGAAATATTTTTTCCAATATTAATTAATGGCGGGAAAATAACATGAATTTTTTTTTCATTTTTGTAGAAATAAGATGGCTTGCAAAGAAGTCTCAAAACTTTTGTGTGGATTTTTACATGAAAGGAGGAGAAAAAGAGGGTTTAAAGATAATAATCATCCTCTTCGACGGTATGAGAGTGGAGGGTCAAGTCGAAGTACAAGTGACTATCAAAATAATTCACATCATCCTCTCCTGCATCATAATCATATTTACACACCAAGTACCAAGAGTCCAAAGAGGTCCTCCATGAAGTCCCTGACTCCACAAAGCTCATTAAATTCTACAATAACTAATTTAAATGGCTCTGTCCCAGACTCTCCCATCATTATGACCAATGGAGTTGGGAAGGCAGTACAGTACAGTGATATAATTTTGAATGGGAACAATAATAATTGTCATCCCAATGGTATTGTCAAACCCCCATTTTTACGCTCTCTCACCCTTCCTGAACAGTCGGGTCAACCACGTGTCAAATTTCCTCCCAATCTCATCCGTCAAAAATCTTACTATCAACGGTCAACAGGGTCACAGATTGAAAGAGAATTGACTCCCGCATTGAGTAGAAAGTCACGATTTGTACGGCAAGACTCCATCTGTTCAATTTTATCCAGTGATTCCGTTTTAATGGTTTGTGCAGAGGATGGGAATGAAGTTTCTCATGTTAATGAAAATTGTGGGCGGTATATTCGACAAGATTCTAATTTTAGTGATGCTTCTCATAAGACTGCTGATAGTGGAGTTGTCATTGATATGATTAAATGTGGGGGTCAAATTGATGGAATTAAGTCAAATGGTGACTCTAATTGTTCTGATGGAACCAAGCCAAATAATATTAATCCTTTAGGTCATGAACAACAACTCCCTTTTTTGCAAACAACCATTTAAAATTTACTTCTTTTAGCTTTACAATTCCAGTTCTTTACAAGTCCGGCACCAAAATTACAAAAAAAAGAATTTCAATCAAGGCACTATATTTTTCACTCCTTTTTAATTTAATTTTAATTAATTTGACTCTCCCCTTTTATTTACTCAAAAAAGTGATAAAAATTTTTTAGCTTAGGCTTGACTCATAATTGTATTACCTACCCTGTACATTGCCTCATAATTATGGCAGCTGTGCTGTTAACCAACAGGCTGATGGTTTTTTGAAAATCATCAGTGACGATCAATGTCAATTAGTCGATGAAAAATATAGATAAAACATTTTGCCATTTTCTATAAAAATAATTTTGGTGCCAGGAATAAAAAAGAACATGTACTTACTTAGGTATAGTTGTACAATTGGAATTTGTTTTTTACATGAGTAACTAACTATAAACAGTAATAGGATAAAAGTATTCCATAAAGTACTTAATAATAAAATATGCACACACACAAGAAATAGGCCAATTTTTTTTGCCACGCATATTAAAAAAAGTTTGAGTAAAATAAATACAATGCGTAAAATTCAATTTCATATTTCTGTAACATATACATATTACATTCCTCCATGCCCCATCATTTAATGTGGCTCAATACTCGACGATCGATTTACCTAATACATAGACGAATTTATTTTAAAGATCAAAGGTCAATTTACTGAGTATTGACAACAAAATATTACAAGTGCAGCTCAAGACTGGTTCCTTCAGAAAATAATATGATTTAATATTATTATTAAATATTATTTACACCAAGAGAATTATGTTTGCAATTTGCATATGCTACATTATAGAACATATTTACACAAATGGACTCCATGTTAAGTACCTCGATCTTTACTTTAAATAAAAATTAAGTTTCAAAAAGAATTGATAGAAAAAAAAACAAACAAAAAAAAGTACTGTGACACTTCATCAAGTTTCAAGAATACACAATGTTATATGTACCTACTGTATATACGAGTATACGTTACGGAAATATGTATCTAAGTTAAGGGAAACCATGAGAAATTTAAATAAAGTACCTTGATATTCTAATTATGTACTTACAATTAGTCTAATGAAAAATGAACATATATATTATATTTAATACTATGTATCTGTATTTAAAAATTATGTAAATGTGCAACATACCTACAACCTAGTAATGTATTAAATTTATAATTATAAATTAATAATCATTTTATTCATCCCACAATACGTTTATTTCAACAAAATATTTGTTTTGACTCGGATCAATGTGACGACTTATATTGTACCTTAAATATCTATAAAGTACCTTTACTCTTACTTAATTATAGTAAACCCAAAATTTGTTGTTCGACGTCTTATTTTGAAAAAAAGAATACTCAAAAAAATATTTACTAGTCGTAAAAGTCGCCAAGCAGATTGTACCTTATAAAATTTAATTATATTACATTACAGATTATATGAAAAGTCTTAGAAGTTTTAAATTTAGTACCCTCAAAGTCTGGTTTGCAGTTTAACTGTAGAGTTTGTAAAATTTGTAAATAAAATAGTTTTGAAAAACCAGAGATATAAAAAGTATACATTTTTTTAAAAAATGAGTCATTATTTCTTTAAAAAATGTTGGACTTGTGCCCTAAGATTTTACCTTAATTTTTTTGTTTACTGATATGGTACTTATTGTAGTTGTACATTATTTAATGACATGTGATAAATTTTGTTTAAAATATGAATAGTCAACATTTTTATTATTCTGAATTTTACTATACGATATGATGCACCCATGCACAATTGTAATTTAAATATTGAAGGTATTAAAATGTATAGAGATAATCATTTGTATTTCACTGTGTTAAATTTATGTGTAAAAGAACAATTTCAAGCTGCCCGACGGATCTCATGGTGAGATTCTCACCTGAATAATATTATTATTTCATTATTATATTTATTTACTTGTAATATTATTTACAACTCCACAAATTATGTTTGCTTGACTTGTATTTAATTTGGAAGATCAAAGTGAAAGTGATATACTTACCTTAGTCTCTTTTGTAAGTGCTGTAAATAATTAATTAGTTGGGTTGAATAAGATTTATTTTTAAATACTTATTAAGTATTCATTTTTCCAACGTCTGTAATTTTAATTGTCAGTTTATACTTCAGTATACTTAAAACTATTACGCTTGTAACTCTTCATGATAGAACAAGTCCCGAATAAAAGCTTGGTCGTAAAGTTGAAATTTCTTTTATTTCTGTATTTATGCACTTAAACAAATCATAGTTCTGACATCCTTCATATATGTACATACTTTAAAGTAGAATATAAACTAACAATTTTTGAAGTCATTTGGTGGAAAAGCAACAGAATGGACGCCTTCATGACGATGCAAAATCGAATTCCTTACAAAACTGCCTTTACACATTTTCAAAATTATTTCTTTTTTGACCTTTCCAGGGGTCAATTTTGGCTTTGACCTTGGGCAGTGGTCAATGAAATGAATATTTCAAAAAAGTGAAAAGACAGTTCTTCATAGCATTCAATTTTGGACATTTTTGAAAGAATTGTAGCCGTTACTGGAAAAGCAGGACAAGCCGCAAGTAAATAAGTCAATAAAAAAACTGGAGAGTGTCAGTTGCCCCATGAAGGAAAAAATGAGAAAAGCGAGAGTTTTGTCATTCTCTCCCTACAGATGAAGTCCGCTCCTTCTATTTTTCTAGTGCCACAAAAGAAAAACTGATAAATTCAATATTTTCCCGCACGATGGGAATTTTAAAACTGTCATTCGGTTGGAATAGAAATAAATGACAGTATTCAGTGGGAGTCAAGGAGCATTATAATGCTACTTGTAGCCCTACAATTTTATTATACAAAGCGCATTAAAATTAGATTGGGAAGCATTTACTTAAAAATGATTGAAAGAACATTGAAATGATAAAGGGGGACCTCTAGTGGTGGAAGATAAAACGATGGAAGATGTAATGGACTCTGGCTGGAATCAACCGGGAGGAGTATTCCCAAACCCCATGTGAGTTCAGTCCCGCGTTCACACAAGAAGGGAGACTTGTTCCTGTACTCCCTTCTTTGC
>JAQIVZ010002449.1:0-20815 GCA_034700945.1 Arrhopalites spinosus
TGTGTTTTTGGAATTTTTCTAGCATCTATAGTTTAGGCTGTAGGGGGGGAGCAAGAGGTTATGTGGGACCCTGTATATTTAACCTCAAGTAGAGTTTCTTTTTTAAAATTTCATTTAGTCTAATCAACTTTTGCATGAATAAGATTGCATTTATAAATACTGTTTTGTAGTAGTAATGTCTACATTATTGCTCACCAGGATTGAGGATGCACATACTGTGCGGAAAAAAGTTTTTTTTCCCTAATTTTTTTTTGTTGTTGTTCGTACATTGTAACATAATTTAAATATTACATTTTAAAGCGAAAACAAAAAAAGAATTTCATCACAAATATCACCTATTTGTGACTTAAAGTCTCACACTGATTCTCTACATTTACTGGATCATGCATTCGACAAATCATCGAATGTCAATAGTTAAATAACAACCTAAGTATAGGATGAACGTCAGGCATTTAACAAAATATGACAAAAAGTAAACAAAAATAGTCATAGGGAAGCGTTAACAAAACAAACAAAAAAAAAGTTACGTAGAACATGGATAATAGACGAAAAAAAAACAATGAACCATATATTGAATATTATTGTAGGTCTACTAGTCTGAAGACCCTTTGATCTCAGGGACGATGGAAACGTATTAAATGCCGGGATTCTTGATGTACCTCCATCTCAGTACTAAAATTGTACAAAAATTTGGTATAAGTTATAGTTATTCATTTGTAGTCCAGTACAGAATGATAAAAGATTGATTGAGATGATACCTTTTAAACTCATTCAACTCTTTTCTGATGGCAGCTTTGTCCTTCGGCGTTAGTCTAGTCCACGGCTTGTCCGCTCTACGATCATAATCTTGGGCTTGAGTGACCTCGATATAATCATTGAAACGAATAATTTTTTTCTCTTTTAACTCTTCAATAGTCGGCCTAAAGTGAGACAACAGTAATTAGTCAACATTTATTTTCTAAATGTAATGAACAAGAATGTACTGATGACATTTCAATTTATTATTACCTGAAACTAAGCTTTCTAAGCAACATTTTCTTTTTTTCTTCCTTTATCTTTCTCTCCTCTGCTGGAGTTTGTTTTTTGAGTATATTACGTTCTTCAAGCTGGGAATGGAAAAAAGTAAAGGTAAAATCATTAAAATGTGCAATTTTTTACAACATGATCAACATTCTCAATGACAGATTCTTAATATTACTTTCTACTAATTACTATTCTTACCTCGATTTGTGAAGGTCTCATACTAAGTCGCCTAATTAATTTGGCACCAATGGCTTCCTTCGTCTCCAACTGAAACCATCATCAAATTATACATGATTTCTGTCAACTTGAAACTGGTTCAAACCCTACATTTATTTGATTAACTAGCTAGTGTATTACTTACAATCTGCTTCTCCGACACGACTCTAATAATATTTCGATCGATGAGTTCCTGTCGATCTGTTGCATATAATAATCATAAAATATATACATGAACATGCATTCCACTTTGATTATTTTCTCAAATCATTAAATATTATGTATGAAATGTACCCGGTCGCATGGCCAATTTCAATGCAAGACTATCTTTTCTTGCAATTTTAGCTGCCAGTCGAGCTCGGCTAGTTTCGTCATCCTCGTCTTCATCTTCGTCACGATAAAGTACCGGTCCATCCCCATCAGAGTCATCATCTTTTGTCGATGAAGAGGAAGAAGAAGAAGAAGTCGTAGAAGTCGTTGTAGTAGCAGCAGTACTCTTTGGTCTAGCATTCTCCTTATTTTCTTCTCGTTCTCTATATGGCAGTGCGACTCCAAATCGTATCGGTCTGGTGTTGGAATGCTGTTCATGCTTGAGAGACTTTGCTGTTTCTGTAGGAGTGGAAGAGCCCGACCCGGAGCCACCACTTCCTCTCACCTTCTTAAGAGCAGACTAAAGTCCAGACATAATTCACAAAGTTATTTTCAACTTTTCATAAAAAGATTTGCTGTATTCTTACAATGACACATGGTAAATATATCAAAAAATCAATCACCTTGATAGGTTGAGCATTAAGTTTCGGTTCTTTTGCGGGTACTTCTTCTACTTTGGTCGTGTCTACTTCTATTGCTCTCTCACCCACTCTCATATAGTTCATATTTGCTTCGAGTAACTCCATATCATCTTCGTCATCATCATCTGAGCAACCATCAACATCTTGTTCTTGTGTTGTTAATGAGTACATGTCTACGTGACGAGCATTATGCACAACCATAGCAATAGCAGCTGCCAAATTTTGCTCCCGCTCCCTTTGTTGTTGCATCTGTTCTCTTTGAGTTGAGACTCGATGTACAGGCATAGGAGATGGGGTGCTAAACTGTAGAACAGAACAAGAATTAATTAATATGAGACTGAATGTCTGAAATTTTGATCATTAAAGTGTGATTGTTCCATCAAATGTGTCATACAGTTCTTAATATGAACTTTATAAATTTTATTTAAAATCTCTACCTCCACCGGTGGCGGAATTGGACCGATTTCGGAAAGGGGAATAGGTGGTTCCGGGAGGTCGACAAGGGAAAATGATAAAGGATGTGGTCCATTCGAGCTGGAAGACAAGCTACCCATCGTTGTATAAAGCTGACCATCTGGCTGGTGATGACAGTATCCAATATTACTACCTACTACGAAAAATCAACAAAAAGAAAATTATTTAATAAAAAACCTCCAACAAATTAAGCATTGCAACTTTTCTCCAATAAAAATATCATGAATATCATAAATATGTAATAGCAACCCTCCTAATTGATTGTCTTTACTGGTCAACGTCACATACATGTCTACGGATGAACATGCAAGTACATTGTATGTTCATCACAACAACAAAAAAAAGTGGGTGCAGTCACCCCAATAGCGTATACATTACATACATAAGACATGATGCTTGTGTTATACTGAGGTCACATTATCATAATATGATTTTGTAATCTCCAAGGCAGTCACCCTGTCTAAAGTTATCATACCTTAGTACTGCGAGTCTATATACGATCCGTGTATTAAATTGTACTTTCATTAACATTGATTAACTTTTACCAGTTAATTTTTTAATGATTTAATGTACACCATCATACATTCTATAGTCATCATATTAAGTTTGAAATGAATTGCTGCATGACCGGTAATGGGAATTAATAACCAACACAATAGAGAAGAAAAATGGACTAATTGAAAATGAATACAGTACTTTCTGATACATAATAATACATTTCTATATAGTATGTACGCTTATACGGGTATGCCTATGTAGGTAAATTTTAATCTCTCACAGTTTGTTCTTACATTATATATTTGAATGGAGTGAATTAAAAAATGGATAATAATAATAACGTACCACCAATATGGCTGTATGGATGAATAGACATGGATCGATCGACTTTCTCTTGAACTCCCATTGTTTGTGACGATAAATTTGATATAAAAGCCACACCATTGACACTGCCGTTGGTTGTAGCTGACGAGGTTGAGGTAGTGTTGGCCGAATTGAAAATTCCGTAATTACTAATGCCATTCGGCTGACTACTACTCTGAAGATTTAAACTTGAAATTAAATTACTATTTGTTTGATAAGGTGAAGGGTTTGACGTGGCGACCAAAGAGTGGGAATTTATATAACCATTCTTCTTAATATTGGGTGGGGATGACCGGTCAATGGAATTTCCATTAAGACAGTCAATTTGTTGTTGTTGTTGATGATGATGATGGTTCCCAAAAGTCGTCATCGTCGTTTGATGATTGCCCATAGATAAATGCCCATTTTCTGCTTTAGCTACATCACAGTTCCAGTTAACAGAATCTACAAATTATAAAATGACATTCATCAAGTAAACTTTAATTTCAAACCACCATTTTTATGCAGAAAACTTATTTGACTCGTGTAGACAGTACAACAACATATAGTAGACATCAAATATCAGTATGTATACACAACTTTAAATCTACTTATTAAAATTACATCCATGGAAGAAATTGTACGGATTTCATAGGAATTCGATAGACGTCAGTAGTAAGTAGCATTACATAGCATTTTTCCTAAATGAGTTATCGGAACGCAAGAAGCTTTATAATGTGAATACAAGCAAATATACAAGTTGAAAATAACTCGGCTAAAATCATTACTATAAAATTACATTAAAATGATGTAATTATTAACAATGTGAAAAATTGTCATCATTAAACATCAACTGTGTACACTGAAGAAAGGATAGCTTGGACAGACCATAAAAAGCAGGATCAGAAGAGACCATTTTATGTTAGTACTTTAGTATATAAGTCAAAAAAATAAATTAAAATTTGAAACATTGTCAAACTTTCTTTACTTACTTTACTTTAACAAACAATGTTATCATCAAAACTGAACAACAAGTTTAGAACTACCAAAAAGGTTTCTCAAGAAAGGGGAGATTTTAGGCACAAGATTTCTAACAAAGAGCAGCTTTATAATGATACACAGGTTAAATTAAAAAAATATATATCCATATCCACATGATATGTGATAGGAGGTCATTATCAAAAATAACAAGAAAAAAAAACTTTTCTTTACAAAATTATCGTAGTAAGTAGTATGAGTAGGAAATTGCAGGAGAGTAGTACAAGTACTTAAGAGAATAATTTATCGTAGCCAACTAACCCGGAATGTCAACCGATGGCAACAAGTTCGGAGTATCAAGATGAAGTATTCCCTTTTGCACGAGTTCTTCTCTGTTTGCCCTGACCGACATTTTCCGTTCCAAGGCTACACAAAGAGTAAAAATTATTCTAATCAAATTAAATCCAAAAAAAACATCAAATAAAAATACACAGATGGATAGGCAGACAAATCTCCTCCCAATAGAACTTTTATACATGAAAGCCCATTTTGTTGAATAATATATTATATTTACAATAGAGTGCATGTGTTTAACATTTGCCTTAGTGGATACCTTTACTTGTATTCAACGTAGTAGTCTGTACATTATGCAATCATTTTTATAAGAGAGGATTTGCACCCTGATGAACTAAGCCGTAACTTCCGAAATGTATTTAACATGTTGAGTAAAAGTTAATTTAGATGCCCGCAATTGCTCTAATGGTTTATTTGTGGAGTTACATTGAACAACGAGTGAGAAAAAAAACAAGGCAAAAGATGTAAGTGTCAAACATTTTGTACAATACATTGACTGACCATTTAATGTGAACATTTATAATGTATAAAGAACCTGTTCAAAAAGATTCAATTATATGGCACATTATGCATAAACAGTACATTTCAACTCGTAAGTTTTTTTTAAAAAAAGGTCCCATAAGAAATTACTTGGGCAGGACATGACATAATTTTTTTGCGCAGGAATTCCTAAGCAAGTACAAGTCGTATGTGCATATAAAACTCAATTTTTATCACATTACAGTGATCATAACATAACTATATTTCTTTTTTAAAAAAAGGAACGAGTAGCAGGAGACAGGAATGCAAACTAATTCCTATCTCATGTCTAAAAACCGCATATTATTTCGTTTCTATGTCCGTACTCTAAATCCATGATGTGGTGTATGTATTTAAATAACTTAATCTTGTTGCAGGGAACCTCTTTTTAGTAAAAACCGTGGCGGAAGGCGAGAAAAATGATCATTTTTAATTTTTGGAATTCGGCCAACATCCAATTTTAACGATCTATAGCATATACTCAACTAAATGAGACGCTCAGAAGGCTTCATTCAGCCCATCAACCTAAATTTCATATTATGTAAAGAAAGTTATTATACATACACATTTTGCCTAATTTTCAAATATTATTATTTACCCCACTTATTCCAACCTCAATTTATCTAATTAAACCCTAAACATTAGTTCCATGTGAGCTAAACTCTTGTTTCCACGAGTTTCCAGAGATGACTTGAGTCAACATTTGATTTGGAGGGATTCATTGGGATTCATTCCCAAGGTCGCCTGAGGCACAAAAATTTTAAGGGGGTAGTCATGGAAGGGACGCACCCTTATGAACTCAACAAGAAATATTCCTTCCAGGAAAAAAAAGGTTTTTTTTTCGAATGACAAGATTAAACTCTGTATAAATACATACTCTTGTGTCTATATATAAAAGTTGAGGTCATTTTCATGCTATGATTCATCCAAACGTAAACTTTGATAATACAATTCACGTGCCTCATAAAGTTGAGATCCCAAAAGGAAATCTAAGATGCTGAGCCATAGTCTATTCCTAAAGTTTACTTTTTTTATTATTAATTGTATACTTTCTTTTCATTTAATTGCTTTCTCTCTTTCTCTTGATGCTTGAACCCGACTGAATTCTATAAAGAATGAGACTCCAAGGTGGCATTTAAAATCCATACTAGAATAAAACTAATAATAAAAAAAAATGAAACGGTGCCCAGTCGAGAGAGAACAACAACATCAATACGACCTTCGAGGGAATAAAAATTACTGCGCCGTATCCACAAAAATAAAATATATATTCTTTTCCAGGACGAAAATGTAGTTTGTAGTAAAAGTGAAATGAAAAAACATTGGTCGTTAACTATTTAAAGAAAGACTTACAGCGTGAAGTAGCTTCAAATTTGTCCGACTTCTTTTTTCTTTTCCATTTCCATGGTTTGAAGAGACGACCAAAACCGGAGAATTTACTTTTTCTTTGTGGAGGTGGACTTCGAGGTGGCCCAACACTGGAGGATCTTGTCCCAATTCCTGGTTCAGTGGCTGACCTTAGAATATGAGGGATTGATGATTTTCTCAAGACACCTGTTTTTGACATTGTTTGATCCAAAGAGGATGATGAGGTGAGAGTGGGTCCACCAAAATTTGGTCGAATGTCACTATTATTCCAACTGTTCCCAGTGGATGAACTATTATTAAAAAACAATTCGGACTGTTGAACCCTTTCCTCATGTAGTTTTCTTCTATCTTCTTTTATCAATCTGAGTCGCTCTTCTTGAGAAGCGGCAGAAGATGTATCTTCTTCCATTTTTTTAAAACTACAAACTATTCCTTGTATTTAACTGATGTAGAATAACCAACACATGTAGTATCATTATTTTATTGTTTTTCAGACTCACTCAAAAACAAAACTCTCTAAGTATTTTTTCTATTTATAAAAATTCTTCTTTTTTTCAAAATCTCTTTTGAAATTACCTCCAAATCTCGGACATCTACTGTTTTTTTTCTTCAGAATTTTTTTTTTGGGGGAAGCCCCATAGAAAAACAAATGCCCATTGAAATTGGTCTGGGCCAGTTCAAACACTCGAAAATTGTTGTCTTCTCTTGTCTCTCACCGGTTCATTTTTACTAAAAAGGGATAATATTTACATTTTTTCCTAGACGGGATGAGTTTGTAGTGTTACCCTTGTCAATGATGGAGACCCCGCTTCATCAAAAGATTTATACCAAGGAGAGCTTATTCATTTCTTAGCCAAAAATCAAACAAAAATTGAAAGCATCACAATGTCGGTGCGAAATAAAAATAAATTTGAAAAGACTCCCGAGGAAGTCCGTCCCTACAAGTTGACACACCGTGAGTTGATTTATGTTTTTTGTACTAGCATTGTAAAATTAATTTTATTAACACATTTAAATGAGGGGTAGAATGAATTGTGAAACATCTTTCAACGTTTGTTTAACTGAATTTTTATTTACAGAAATTGTCAGCTTGACGGACATAAGCCTACAACAGAAAAATATAATTGTGAGTATTTTACAATCTTACAATAGGTATATAGATTTCAAGTAATGTATGGTTTATTTTTTTCTACAGGGATTTGTAGAGATGACCATAGTACCAAAGAAATCTAACTTAAGAAGTGTAAAACTCAATGCCAAACAATGTAAAATATACAGAGTCATTATTAATGACTCTGTGGAAGCAACTTTTAGCTACTATGACTTGTTACAAGGTGAGTATTTCAATGAATACCTAATTTATTTTTTTACATATTTTTTACATTTATGTGTGTTTTTATTTTTGAAAGAAATAACTCCATCCGATCAACAAATAAATCAATTCAGTATAGAACAATTTACGCCGGATCATCGTGCAGCTGTTTTAGAAAGTGATCCTGATGCTGCGGGAGGTAAGTTTTATTCAAATTATATGAATTTTTCTACAAAGAACCCCTAGTATAATATTGACATGATTTTTTCTATACATTAGGTGAAGTAATTGTTCGATTACCAACAGAAGCCAGTCATTTGATTGTTGAGGGTCGTCCTTTTCGTTTAGGTATAGAGTATACGCTAGAGAATCCTCAAGGTGGAATTCATTTTGTAATCCCGGAAGATCCAAATGGTCCAGAGGTAAGAGTGTCTTAAAATTACATGCTGTATTGTATTATTGACAATATTGACACATTTCTTAAATTTTTAAATTTGTATTTTCTTAAATTCCATACAGAAAGCTCACATGTTCACTACCCGTTACGAAAATAGTTCACGTCTTTGGTTTCCATGTATTGACAGTTTTTCTGAAGTGTGTACTTGGAAATTGGAATTTACGGTGGACGAAAATCTAACAGCCATCTCATGTGGAGATCTCCTTGAAACTGTTCAAAGTGCTGACGGTTCTCGGAAAAAGACCTATCACTTTTTTCTATCTGTCCCTACAGCAGCTCCAAATATTGGTGTAGCTGTTGGTCCATTTGAGATTTATGTGGATCCAAACATGCATGAAGTTGTACATTTTTGTCTACCCGGCCTAATGAATCTATTGCGTTGGACTTCTCGATTTCTTTATGAGGTTATTACTGAAACATACCTAGTTTAAATTTAAATGCATTGTGAATTTTTTACATTGCAAAAATTTTACTGATTTTAAACGACTAAATATGTAATTTTTTTTACTTAGGTCTTTGAATTTTATGAGGAAGCTCTTGCAACTCGGTTTCCGTACACTGGTTTTAAGCACGTTTATTGTAATGAAGTTTACCAAGAAATGACCTCGTATGCATCAATGTGCATTTTAGAGTAAGTAGTCACAAAAATTATCCAAGTCAAAGCTGAAGTAATATTTTATAAACTCATTTTCTTTGAATACAATTTCAGTTCAAATCTTCTACATACATCTGCCATAGTTGACCAAACATATATTACTAGAAGATTTTCTGCTCTTTCCATTGCAGAACAATTTTACTCGTGTTATATTTCAAGTCAACATTCTTCTGATGCATGGTTGTCAAAAGGAATTTCTAACTATTTATGTGGCCTTTATTTAAAAAAGTTTTTTGGCAACAATGAATACCGACATTGGATACATTCTGTGAGTTAAACATTTACATTCTTTTAGTAATATAATATTGCAATGGTTTTTTTGTGCGTATATTTGTCTTTGATGATTCGGTCAAAAACATGATTAAGTATTTTTGTTTTTCCTAGGAATTACAAGATGTGATTAAATATGAACAGGAAAACGGTGGAATAATTTTGGATCCAAGGTAAACTCAACATTGTACATGCTAGTGAAAATGCAAAAGTAGTTATCCAAATGCCAATCAAACTACTCATTTAAAGACTAAAATTAATACTATGGCTTGGTTTTTCTCTTGTAGTATGTTACAGTCTACACACGGCCTTTCAAAAAATTTCGGTCCTGGAAACAGTAATAGCAATAGTAGCTCAAATTTTCGACCTCCATCTAATCAGGTATGCACTACTAAAACTATTATGACCTTACAATTGAGTGCCGGAGAGTTTTCTTGGATAGCGTTGTCAATTCAATGGACTAATACATTTTAATTTCTATTTAAGAGTGGAGAAGGGGGTCATTATTTTTCTTTGCAAAATCCACAAACTGTGTCTCCATCGTATATGGAATACTATGCAAAGAAATCTCATCTAGTTATAAGAATGTTAGAGCACCGTATCGGAAATCAACTTTTATTGCAGGTATGTCATTGGTTTATTTTACTTTCCAGTTTCCAGAAAGATGATCATAATAAAAAAAATAACTGAAATTTATTTTTGAAAACTTTCATTTATATTAAGAGAAAAATTCTGAAATGAATTTAAAAACACCTACTAAATTATATAATTTACTTTATCTCTTTAGGTGCTCAACAAACAGTTATCTTTAGCGTCCATTTATATTTCACAATCACAGACTGCTGGAATGGGTTTGATTCCCGTCGCACAAATTACGGCTAATGCAAGTGCACCCACTGCTGCCTCAACTGCAGGTATGTTGGCAACATAATTTGGCTTTCCAAATTAATTTGATTTGATTTTAAAAATTTAATTTTATTAAAAACAAAAATAGGTCCAGGAACTAATCCAACCAATCCAATGCTCATAAGTACGACATCCTTTACAAGAGCAATTTTTACTGTGACTGGAAAAGATATGACTGTGTTTATGGATCAGTGGGTGAGGCAAGGTGGTCACGTACGCTTCCACATGTCGTTTATATTTAATAGAAAGAGGTAAATCCCGTCAAATATAGTTTATCAGTGCATCTTTTTGAACATCTTGTTGTTTTACATGACATATTATCATATCCTGTGTTTGTCAATCATAAAAATAAATGTATAACAAAGAATTTTTAAACATGTACAGAAATACAGTTGAATTGGAACTCAAACAAGAATGTCTACAACAGTTGGGTGTAAGGAAGTACGTAGGGCCATTAACTGTGGCTCTTCAAGAGTTAGATGGAACATTTAAACATGTTCTTCAGATTGAAGGGACACACGCAAAGGCTGATATTGTTTGTCATTCGAAAAGTCGAAGGCAGAAAAAAAAGAAGATTCCCTTGTGTACTGGAGAAGAAGTTGATATGGATCTCACCGCAATGGAGTTAGTTTAATAATAAAACAATGCATTATAGTCCTGTATGTTCGAAAAAGAATGTGGAACTAAATATAAATTAATTTTTATTTTTGTGTCTAGTGCCGATTCTCCCGTTCTGTGGATTCGACTTGACCCTGAAATGACATTAATTCGAGCAGTTGACACTAGACAGCCTGACTTTCAATGGCAGTATCAATTGAGACATGAGCGTGATGTGACCGCTCAAATAGAAGCAATATTGGCTTTAGAATTGTAAGTTTTTCTTTAAACATGTTGATTCAGACATTTAGAATTGTCTCCTAGAATTGTGTACTAAATTACAAAAATTTATTTGTCAGGTATCCAACTCCTCAAACACGAATGGCTCTTACCGATATAATTGAAAATGAGCAAACCTACTACAAAATCCGTTGTCTCGGTTGTCATTGTTTGGCTAAGGTGAGTTCTTGTACTTAATGTGTACTTTGGGTAATTTAACATTATTCTAACTATGACTATGACTACTTTTTGTATTTTTTAGGTTGCAAATGCAATGGTTTCGAGTTGGTCCGGACCACCAGCAATGTTAAATATTTTTAGAAAACTATTTGGTTCCTTCTCTTGTCCCCAAATAGTTAAATTTAATGATTTTTCAAATCTACAACATTATTTTATTCAAAAGGTAATGATTTGTAGGACCTACAAATTGTTTTAGACTTAATTCATTATTTGTTATTATGACTGAATCAATAGTAATGTTATTTTTGATGGAAATATTTTTTTTCTCTGACTTATTTTTAGACAATTCCAATAGCAATGGCAACCCTTCGAAATACTCATGGAATTTGTCCAGCAGAAGTCTTGAAATTTCTTTTGGATTTATTTAAATACAATGATAATATGAAGAATCGACTATCCGACAATTATTATCGAGCTGCTTTAATACAAGCATTGGGAAATACTGTCACCCCAGTGGTCTCGTACTCTCAAGTTGGGTATGTGACAGTAACAATATTTTACAATATAATGTGAAGATGTTTTTAAAACCAAAACTAATGAATTTTTTTTCTAGGTCTGATATAACTGCTGACTCTTTATCACAAGATACCCGAGCTATATTGGAAGAAATTACAAGATGTCTAAATTTAGAGAAAATGTTGAATTCCTACAAGTACACCGTAACTGTTGAATGCCTTCGAGCCTTGAGAAAACTTCAAAAATTTAGCCACATTCCAAACAATGTGGAAATATTCAAAAGTTATGCAATTCCCACTCAGTTTTATGGTACGTATAAAAAATTAATTAGGATGATTTTTTTGACATTCAAAAATTTCAAAAGTTAATTTTTGTTGTTGTTTTTTTAAAAATATACAGATGTTAGAATTGCTGCATTAGAGGCTCTAGTAGACTATACAAAAACAGACGGGATTTTGTATGATGCAGAGTACTTGTTAGACATTTTGGAGTCAGATCCCGTGCCTAGAATGAAGTATGATTTATGTAGGCTTATCATTTCAGCCATGAGTGTAAAAGTGGTAAGAGAATATTTGTCACAAGTATTACATATGTACTTACTTATTCACATTGTTAACATTCTATTCATGTTTTTGCAGGGTGATAGAAGAAAAGTAAAGTCTCCATTTCATCATCGTACAATTGCATTAAGACTATGGAATAAGTTCAAGTAAGCAGAATTATTGCATTGTAGCAAATATATGACATTGTACAAATTGATTGGGGAAATGTTTCCCTGAGTACTCGTGTCTCTTTATATTTATGTCCTATTATCTTGTAGCTATGACTGCAACATTGATGCTCGTGTGAGATGTAGTCTAATTGATCTATACTACACGTTGTTTGGAACACGTAAACCACTGTGTTTATTTGATGATGAACAGCAAATAAAAGAAGATTTGGCCAATAGTGAACCCATTTCACGTCGAAAGTCACCTCACTTGACTCTCCGTCATTGTGTAAGTACTTTGAAAATTATTCCTCAAAAATATAAACGTCCATAACCATATCCATAATTTTGTTATTATTATGATAGGATAATGCTGATTTACTGGATAATGAGCCACCGACGATGATCTCAGCCAAAGTTCTTTCATCTAAACGAGAGTCTATGGCTTCTGATAATTCGGGTGAATTACCCGAGGCAGTGGACACTTCTCTGCCGACCTCTTTTGAGCCTGGCATGTTCAAAAAGGAGAAGGACCGGGACCGTGAGATAAATCGAGATTCTAAAGAACGTGACAAAGAAAAAAGAGAACGAGAGGATGATGCTAGTGCCAGTGATCAAC
Organism: Arrhopalites spinosus; assembly: GCA_034700945.1. Lineage (NCBI taxonomy): Eukaryota > Metazoa > Arthropoda > Collembola > Symphypleona > Arrhopalitidae > Arrhopalites > Arrhopalites spinosus. Next base: position 13,064 of record JAQIVZ010002449.1, read on the forward strand.
CTCCCCATAAAAAGCATCATACCAAACATCACCACCATAGCAAGGTACGTTTATGCTATGACTCCTATCATAACTTATTATTTCCTTTGTACTCGTTTGGTTACAGTCATCATTGTATAATTTTATTTTTACTCCTTTTTTTCTCTATCTCTGCAGGCTAAAAAGAAAAAAGACAAGAAAAAGAAACACAAACATAAGCATAAGCATCATCATAAACCAAAAGCACCGAAAGAGGAAACGCTTAGTTCTGCTAGCTCAGCCAGTAATAGTTCTGTGGCTCACATGTGAAAAGTGAGATGGTCAAGTTTCCTACATCACTTTTTATTTTACTATTTAATATGATATCAATTCTACAATTATTTTGACATTTCTGACTAATCTAAAATGATCACTTATTCCATTATTACAAAGTAGTGAGTAGTATATTTGAATGAATGAAGCACTGCATAATTGGTATACTTGAGATGTCACTGATTTATAGTGTGTTTGTACTCGATGTAATAAGATTTGTGTAAAATGTTATCATCGCATCATTTATATGCAATGTTGGACCAAGGGTATTTTGTACTTTTTAATGAGTGATATTGATTAAAAAAGAAGGAATTGATAAGAAATATCTTTTTCCAATGGATTACTTAAATCTTTTTGTATGTTTAATGACACGTTTTTTATCATGAGTCCTTTTCATTTAAAAATTGCAATTTCCGGTCTTCATGAGGTATAGTATACAGTAGTTCACCTTTGAGTTTTATTCATTTTCATTCCCCCTTGCCTCTCTGTCACGTAATTCTAATGTTTATTTTTACCAAGGAATATTTTGACCCTCTGGAATTCATAGTTGTGACGTTGAACCGATAAATATGGAACACCCGTTCCATCGTCAGTTGTAAAATGTAATCATCCGTTTGAACCATGCCTGACCTTGCTCATAATAGCACAAAAGTCTAACAAATAACGAAGCCATTCTAATTTTTTTTTGTTTGGCAAATTTCCTGAATTTATATAAATTCTTCCCTAAAATAAGGAGATTTGATATTGACTGAGGTACTTCAGTTGTTTTGATGAGTCTTTAGTGATTATTAGCTTAGCTAATTTAGCTAGGGATAAATTGAGTAAAATATAAATTGACTTATAATTATGAGATGGAAATATACTTGAAATTTCGACACACAAGTTTTAGTGTGGAGTATATTTATGATATAACTAGAATCAATGAAATGGATTTCCGTAGAGGGAAAAAAAGTTTGTTTTCCGGTGTCAGTCAATAACAACGTGATAATAGCCTGATGATCTTTATGTTATGATAAATTAACATTGCTGTGCGTGGCACATTGAGAGATTTCAGTGTAGGACATTCATCCAAGAACTGCTGAATTTACACTTTTTTCAACATTTATGAGCCTTTTTTCTCTCATTACTATGCATAATATAATTACACATATCGAAGTATAAAGATGTATGGGTAAACAAAAGTCACAGTTAGGTTCTTTTCAATGACTTTCTTAATTTCTCTTTTGCCCTTTGATTGAGCTAAATGGATTTCATAATAATTTTCTTTTTTAAGACCTTTGGATTATTGAGTCATATTATTTTTACATCAGTTATCATAATAATAATGTCTTTCTTTCTGAATGAATGCCGGTTGAAAAATATTAGGCTGGAATTCATCACTACATTTCACCATGATTTATTTATACGATATAATTTATTTCATTATGAATTACTTATTATTATTATTATTTAGGTTATTTTATAATATAAAATGAACTAATATAAATCGTGAAGTAACAATCTTTTTTCTCAATCTGAGTTTTTCACTTGGATTGTACTTATAGTGTTTACTTTATTTTCGTATACGTTTAAGAATGTACTGCACGTTTAAGGTACAAAAAAAGAGTTGTAATCTTGGGGCTATATCATAAACAACAACAACTCGACGACTACTTATAGGATGAGAGGGGTATTAAAATATTTTTGTCTATATGTTTTCAGTATGCTTTGTTTCTTCTTTTTTTTTGATAATGGAATTGGTTCATGCAGTTTAATTAGCTTTTGCATGTAAAGGTCAAGGAATATCGTATGTTTTTTTTGCACTGTACAACACATAGGTAGTACATACTACATAGTATAGAGAAATGTTTCAAAATATCAACATGAAGCTATTTTGATTTATCGTTGACTGAAAAGAGGGATCAGCCCAGGAAGTCTTATAATAATATTATGGTATATATGTAATTTTAAACAACTCTTGACTTACATGCTTCGACTGTACATATCTAACGTAGGCCCAAAATGAAAATAAGTTTTATAGCATCTTCTATACAAATTATATAACGTACAAGTGAGTCTTTGTGGTAGGATTTACTCAAACAGCTTTGTTAAAATCTTTTTTGGTGGCCGTCAAGCTATTGAACTTTTTCAAGGTTCTGTGTTTTTTGCAACATAAACGGCGTTGTCTAGTTTTTGCCAGAGTAAAAAACTCCTCGTTATGAACACTATAATATAGTCTGCTACTTTTAGCCTACAGTTCATGGCTGTCTATGGTTAGGGCTAGGGTTTTTTTATTCAAGTTGCTCATTTGGTTACATACACACGATAGATACAGACATGTAAAATATTATATTATATTATTATTATTATTGCATGATACCATCTCAAGTTGTTTTCTACACACATACAGACTCGTGTGTGTATAACACGTCAAGAGCCTAGGGTTTGTAATGTCTGGGAGTGTTTGTGGATGAATATGAGTAATATAAAAAATTTTCACCCTCTGCCTGTATATTTGCAAAAGGCAAAATACTTGTTTTCTTTGTTCTCTCTCAAGAGAGTTTATACATACCCAACTCTATAATCTATTTTTCTGGTATGTTTTGTTTTTTTTACGATTACTGTCAGAATCGTCGTTATATACTTTCCATTGTTTGGGTCGTTTTTTTTGCTCTTCCTATACTTTTATACTCTTTTAGGATATGGTAGAATAATTACCATACTCTACCAACAACTCTTATTCATTCTCTCTCTCTTAGAATCTATACACAAAGCATAAAATGTATTTACAATATATTATACAATAGGAGGGAAACTCATCGTCATCTATTTTTACAACCATTTGCAAAAATCCATGAACTCTGTTTTGTCTGCTCTGCTGAACTTGAGAGGAGCCAAAGTAAATGTGTAATAATTTTTGTTTGTATTTGTACTATTTTGTGTATATTTATATATTCAGAGGGTATGAAGGGTCGTAATAATAGTTTGCGTATGATAAAAGTAGTTGGGATAAAATACACAATATTTCAATGTTTTCAAATCGATTTCCTATAGTAAAACATAATTAAATAGAAAACCATATCACCCATTTTAACATTGTCCTATAGTAGAGGGGCAAAATGTTTTATTTTTTTTGCAATATGAAATTAAACCTTGAGTCTCTAAGTATTTACAGACTATCAACTGCTTATTTTTACAATCTCCCCATATAACTAGACTCACACATGGAGAAGCTATTGAATAAAACAAAGCACTTGTTCAATCATAGCACAATAAATAAAATAGTGCTCGTGTTGGTGGGGACAGAGAGGAGGGGAGTAAGCGCGTGTGTGCAATGCACTTTGTGCAAAATTTATTATTAAAATGGCAAACTATGCCTCCTTTTTGCCTCTTCCCCGTACTTATATCCCCGTCGTCCCTGTTTGTGTCTGTATATGCAGTGTCACCCATTCGCAAATAGTCATGTGTGTAGTTATACAACATGGTCGTGCAAAGCTCTTTATTTACTTTTCTGCAGAGTTTGAAAGATGAGTCTCTCTCTCCGATAGTACACATGCAAATAAATACTTGGCATTCATTTTCATGTGCTTTATATCATATTATGAGAGAGTTATAAGTAAGTATGCATGTGTGTATGAATCATGATAGTTTTGTAGGTTCACGCTGACTTTTAACGTTTAAGAATACACACAACATCATTTGACGTTGTTAAATTTAACATTGCCCGTGTATTTTACTCATGCCAGAGAGTCTCAGAGACATTCTATTGGCCTGTGAAAAACTTCTTGTTTGTAACTTGTGTGTGTACATGGAGAGAGACATAGTTTATGTATGTGCCAACTATTATTCTTATATCACAAGTATATTGTACATATACTTAAAAATATGTTGTTTTAAACCTTTCGTGTAGATTAAAAGCTTCTAGCAAGTCTACATTGTGTACATCATGTACATGTATAGAATTTTTGTATGCATACCGTAATTTTTGCAGTCCCTTGATCTCAGCTAAAAGCAATAACAATCAAAGGTTATATGGAGGTGAAAACCAGAGCAAAGTTAACTTGTTATACACACACACATACAAATGTAAAGAGAACGATAAATGCGAAACATTTAATATACTTTTTTTTCTTCTTCTTTGCTTTTGGGCTTTGGCACCAAAATCTCATATTGGACTTTGATTCTCTCTCTCTCTTTTACTACAAAATAGTCAACAACGAAAAGTGTATGGAAAAATTGATGCTGTAAGTCTTGTTGTGTCTCTCTCTGTCCTCCCTTGACTTGTGTTTTGGCTATACAGATAGATGAGTTGGCTAGTTGATGTAGAACACATTAGATAGATTTATATTAGAATATTATCACAAGAAAGTACTTTAATTACTTAATTAACAAAAGTACACTTGTCTTCCATACTCATATGACAAATTGTAGAGTACAGGATATAATTAATGACATAAAATCTCTGTATTTCTGAGGTCAACGGAGTAGCACACACATACTATGAGTATGAGTAGTGACAAATGAATTGTGTTATGAAAGTGGAAGATTTGCATGCAAAACTTTGATCGTGTTCATGTTCATTCTCGCTTGTGGTGCTCTGGAAAAATCGTTTGATAAATTAGCCTTATTAGCGTCGGGTTTTCCCGCAGTAATATTTATATTTATCACAAGTCCTTACTCTTAACTTAACAAAGAAGATTGGGAGTAGCACGCATTTGTAGCATTTGTCTCTCTTTTGAAATATATATCTCTTATTGACTATATGTATAGTAAAGTTAATTAGGATGCCAGTTGATATGGATATAGGGCTATGATGGTCAATTCTTTGCTTTACGTAGAGTGTTACGACAGCTGGAGAATGAGACATGGTCCAGCTGCTGATGTATTGTGCAAATTTCAGCACTTGTGTTATTTTTTGCTGTGCAATTTCAATTTGTAATCTTTTCATGAAACTCCAGTTTCTTTTCTCCTTCCTACTAGACTAGCATACAATTATAATTTCACTCTTCTCTTACTGTATAAATAGTAAAATGGCTGCAATCCTTCCAGCTCATTCCATTGAATTAGTAAATCCATACAGTTTTTTTGTGTACAATTTCATTCCAGTTTATTTAAATGTTTATATCTAGCTATATAAATTTAGTTGCATCATTTGAAATTGAGGAAAAGTTTCCTTTTATATGAAACGTGTACCACAGTATAAATTATAAATATATTGTGTTGCATCGTTTTACTGATATTTGGTATTTTTTAATTAATTTATTACTAAATATAAATATCATAAAATGAGAAAAATACATTGGGGAGTGTATTTTGATAATGAAATTAATCTGACGATGACTTGTATATATACTTTTTTGTAGGGTTGATGACGACAAAGCATGTAATTATAATAACATCCTGTTTTATATGCTTGCCAAGTCACTCGAATCTATTTATCTTTTTTTTCTACCATGTTTATCTTGTGCAAATCATCCACAAAATTTCATAATCATCATTGTATTCTAAACTTTGAAATAGATACATGAGCAAAGACCAAAATATTTTTTTGAATGCATTACTACAAATCAAATATCAACATGTTTTAACTGTCTAAAACGTACATACATTGGAAGTTAAAACAAATATTTTTGCAAATCCATGCTTAAATGAAATGTAATATGATAAAGATTCAATAACATATATGTATATATATTATAAGCGTTTTATGCCATGTTGAGGTTATCGGATAACCGATTATGGACCGGTTCAAACTCATTCTAACACACACGAAATGCAGTTTGGCCAAAATTTGTTTTTAACTTTCCACCTGACTACTCTTATCTTTATTGGTTAAATTTTTTTTATGATATCATTCAAACATAATGGGTCATATTTGAAAAAACAACCTTTTTGTATTTATGGCCTGACAATTTGTTTTTTTTCTTTTCATTATTTTTATACCATCATACATAAGCCTATATAGCTTTTACAAGATTTATTCAATGTTTCATAAATGAATTTTACCTGGAAAATTTATGACATGAGCTAAAATAATCAAAAATTTTCCGTATGAATTTTATGTAAATTATTGTAAGTCAGCCTCTTGTACATAAACCTCCCATTTGGTTATATGTAAAATTTCACGTGGCAAAAATAGCTATAAATGACTAAGACTAGACAGTTGAAGAGATGAAATCTCGAAAACGTCAATAATAAATGACAAACAATGTAAAAACCTCTCTCTCTCTCTAAGTTTGATACAATTCATTATAAATATAATTTTTTATCGTTGCCGTTATATCATCACTGATTAAATGTTGTCAATAACACACGTAACCAATGATCCCTGTATGTATGAGTCTATATAAATTTGGAATCATAAACACATGTTTTGTAATGTGCTCGACTTTATTGTCAATAATTTGGATGGTTCTCAATGAATGCCATGTTTTTTACTCTCAATTTTTTCTTGTGGTGACCATTATTTGTTTCAAATTCAAAATAATATAAAAGATAAAAAAAAATTATTATTCAACAGATAAAAACCACATTCAGTTTTTTTTCTGTCATACATTTTACATCCAAAGAGAAAACAACATGACGTTTAGGTATACAAAATAAGAAATGCATCTCAATTGCATATTTAATTAGTTTTGAAAAGTACTGAAAACTTTGAAAAATTGTCTGAATAAGATAAAAAAACATTATACGTATACATACAATGATTGTACTACAATAATTATTTATAATTCTTGTTGTTGAATCATGTTGAATGAAAAAAATGAGAAATTTTCTGCATCAAGGAAGTTGAATGAGAGAGAGAGAGAGACAGGAAAACAAATATAACATGATATACCTAAAATGACAGAGTTTGCATACACTAAATGTTATTTTTTTCAATAATTACTGCAGCTATAACATAATTATATAGCTTGTGAAGAATGATTTGCAAAAATATTTACAACATTCCACGTGGCCGTCTCGTTTATACTCCAGTCTGTACACACACAATGTAATACATAGAACTATACCTATAGAATGAATTATATAAAAAAAATTGTATAGCTATAGTTTGGTTTGTTATTGTGGTTAAAGATGATGATTGTAAAAATGTGGAAGAAGCTAGTTTTTTTTTCTCTCTCTCTCTCTCTCTCTCTACTTTACCACAACCACATTTATAGCCTTACCTTGTAGAGGTTGTTCATTGTTTCGAACGGTCCTACGTAATTTTTTCGAATGCATTATCTTCGAACGTATTATTTTCGAAACATTTTGTTCGAATTATTTTTTTCGAATAAAAAAAAGGAAAAAATACGACGATGTATATTTAATCGCCCTAACATAGACCTCATTGGTGACATTTTTTACAGAGTTATTAAACATTATATGTGATTTTCTGTTTCCTCTTAACAATAGTAGAAATTTTTTTTGAACATACCATAGACCATATTGTGTGAAGAGTAAACACTCAAAAACAGTGAACCACCTTAAAATAAATCT
>JAQIVZ010002450.1:0-20814 GCA_034700945.1 Arrhopalites spinosus
ACATAGATAAATACATTGCCCTCTGGAATTGATTTAACTCGATTCCAGGATAAATCCCCAATTAATTCATCGTTACACAACCATTCGAAAATGGATGAGAATATTTTCGGATTTAAAAAACCTCAATTGTTTCATGAAACTAATTGTCATCACTCCCAACCATTTTAATCGTAAAAAACAATCAACTATTGACCTCCACGTCCAGTTGTTTGGAAAAATTCCACTTCTGCATAAAAAGCTTTATTCTGGACCCATCGCATTAGAACATATCGTCATCATTTTATTTTATACTGAAACAGAGCCATCTGTGTTTCCCTCAGATGGCTCTGATTGCGAAGACGATGATTTTCTTTTCTACTTTTTGGATGGAAGTGTTGACTTTTTGGGTTAAATCCGTCATTTGGAAGGAAAAAGTTTCCATTAATCTCTCAATAGTTTTTGATTGATTTGTTAAATTTTGTTCAAACTCTGTTTTCATATTTTTTGTCAAATGTTCAACATCTTGTGTCACATTTTCAAGTTGCATTTGACCATTTTGAAAAGTTTGAGTCAAATTTTGAAGTTGATTATTTAAATTAATTTCAAATTTTAAGTTGAAATTTTCTTCGGTTTCCTTTAAACGTTGTTCAAATTCCAGTTTCATATTTTGAGCATTTTGTCTCCAATTTTCAGACTCAGTTTTCATTTTTTGTTCCAATTCTAAAAAAATGACAATTTTCAGTCTTTTAATTTTGACAACAGTCAGCATAGAGCGTTTAATTAGTTTCTAAAAAAAATCTTTTGTATAAAAATTGCTTTATGTGAACGATAATAATTAATCAGTATTTAAATTTAGATTTAAATAACAAATCTCAATTTACCTTCAATTTTTTATCTAATTTTCAGTTCACACTCACACTTACCAGGGTCACCTTTTGGCCCTGTTGACCCTGGAGGACCTCTCAAAGGTTCAGTGATCCATGTGTCCACTTGTAATTGTTGCCTCAATTCTAATACTTGACCTCGCAGGTCATTTAAGGTGTCCTTCAAACTATTGAAATCTTGTACTTGCTCTCTTAACTCATCTATTTGTCTCTGCCATGAGGTGGCGTTGTTTCCAAAACAAAAATGACCACCCAAACCAACCCAAATGACCAACCATTTCACCCAATTTTTTGCCATTTTCAAACTCGACTCGACTCGCCTCAACTCTCTCTCTCACTGTTTCATGTGCACAAAAATTAAAGTCGAATCATTTTTAATCTCTTGCAGACTTGCATAAAAACTCAAGGACTTTTTCTTAGTTGACTACTAAATTAAATGTAGAACCTTTGACCCCATGAATTAAGTTGAGTTGTGGATCACACGATGGTGAAACTGCATAAAATCAAATCAAGATTTCCATGAGGTCAGAGACGAGGCCAAAATATTGCAAAAATTTATTTCATACATACAAAATTGGTAAATTAAACTTATCAAGATTCAAAATTCATATCAAAAACGTTGACGCCAACAATTTTTTAAATTTAAACCACGCTCGCGCTCTTCATCAGCCCCAAAGTGGCCATTCGGCGAACTAAAGTAAGACGAAATTGTCGACTCATGATGACATAAACAATAAAATTGAGGAAGCCACTGAGGAACATCATCGTCAATATAAAATGATGCATGGGCTTGCGACATTCATAATAAAAATTGGTTTCAAAAAATGTTTCCAAAACGTACAAAATCCCTGGAGGAAGTTCAGTCAGTAAAAATATCAACAAAATTACAATCAACATTTTAGTCACACGATCAAACTCATTAGATGGCTCTCCACTATTTTTATGAGTCACATGGTTTCGATTCCCCTCTTCATCTCCTACAGCACCAGCACCAGCTACACCAGTGGAGTCAGTACGAGTTGAATTTATTCTAGAGCGACCAAGTGACTCCCCATGTTTTCTCAATTGTTTCCGCCGTCCCGCCTCAATTAATGCGCGAATTAGGCGGGTGGAGACAAATATTAAAATTATTCCTGGTATTACTTTACTCACGAATCTGAAATATTTAAAAAATTATTTAGCGCGGAAAATATTTTCATTGCGCATGGCAGCAGATTGTAGAGACTCACCCGTGATACCAGAATTCAATTTTACGAGAGATATTGTAAGAAGTCCACAGAGTGCAATAGGTGGAGCCACAACCTCCTTCTGGCCAGGGAGTCGTCTCATTTTCGGGCACAACTTGAACGCTGATACCAGGCACATAGTTGGGGAGACAGATGGCGAGACTGAGGAAGGCAAAGGCCGCCATTATTATTTTTGCTCTTTTCATGGTACATAAAACGTTGTTCTGCAAACAAAGACAAAATGGAGGAAATTAACTAAAAAAATATGTGGACATTTTTTAAAAAACGTCGCAATTTTTTAAAAACAATTTTGGAAAGACGCTCACATATAAAAATTCATATTTTTATTTTAAAACCTGAAATGGATGAACCACCGCAATGTACCTGAAATTAGCCACTCTTTTTTGACAAATTGTACTTTAAATCGTGTAATTAAGGCTTAACTGTTAAGCTAAGTAATTAATTTAATTGCACCTCCAAACAGCCAACGTTGTAGTCAACCAAATTGAGACTGGATGAAATATCTAAATATTTAAATTACCGAAACAATTTTCAAAATCATTTTATTGAACATTTCTAAAAATACATGTGTAATTTCGGGTGGGAATTTCAAATAATTTTTTACCGCAATGAGAAATTCATGGATTATCCAAATGATGGCAGTAGAGTAGGCATGTTGACTCCTCATGTATCGAGACTGGGCAGCATATTCTGGTATAAAACCAATCATGGCCACCATATCCGAAAATGAAATCCCCACTAGGAGGACGTTCGTCGAATTTAACATGGATTTATGGGAGTACACCAAAAGACTCAAAAAATTTGACACAATCCCAAAAATACACAACACCAAGTTCACATTCAGGATAAAGGGCTGGACATTTATCCAAAATTTTGCATAGCTTGGTGGGCAGTACACGTGAGTGGGTTCCGTACAATTCACCTCACCAAACTCCATCCCACTCCCCTCCACTTGAACAGGTCAATGACCTCACAAGTTAAAAACCATTTTCACTGTGCAGCTTTTGGTAAATTAAATTGACACCAAAAAACAATTTTTGAATAAATTAATGTGACTAAGAAAGACGGGAAGTCCGGGACATGACCCGGACAAGAGAAAAAAGAGCCTGGCATTTTGTTGAGTTGCAAAATATAAAATAGTGCAAATTTTAGTTTAAATGTTTTAGTGGGTGTCAAGTGGGAACTAAATAACGTCATGGATTCAAAATCAAATTTCATGATTATGAATGGCAGCCAGTATTGGATAATCTGTGTGTGTACTTTGACTAATTTGAATGTCAGGATTATTTACACAAAAGATAAGTCTCCAAATTGAAAATAACGAGAGAGGTGAAATTGCATGCAATTTGCCAATTAAATATAATTGTGGTTTGTCATCTGGTTTGTCGGATTGATTGATCGATGAAATTGACAGTTGGATTAAGATTACGTGAGAATGGGCGTGTGATGGTGACATCAGGGGAAATGACCAATCCGATTTTATTCATTTTTCATTTTATCATTTAATTATTTTTTCCCAATAAAATTTTTGTTCGTTTGCTAATTAAAAATTATGCAAATAATTATGACAATTCTAGGGAAAAAAGTGTTGACTCAAATCAGGTTAGGAATAAATATTAAATTTCCAGGAAATCCAATTTAATTAAAACTAAAAAATTAAATTAAAAGATAAATGAATTACTTTTGTTCCCGAGAATTGTCACTTTAAATAAAACGATTAAACAGTTGGTGATCTGTGACGATGAAACCGTGAAGAATTGGGAATTGACGCCAATTTCCTTTCACCAGAAGGCCAAATTGATATAGTTAGATTTAAGCTACTTTAAAATAATTTTTATCTTTGTTAAAAATTGAGTCACCATTTTAAGTGTGAATTTGGGAAATTCACAATTGCATTAGAAGACAATTTGAATCATTTTGTACAATTTACAATTTTACTAGATTATTTTGTAACAGCAACTTTTAATTAGTATACTAGTCAAATAATTCAATGGGCATAAACATCTGTCAATTTCCACCTGTACCGACTGATGGCTCCACTAAACATAAAGGTAGTGACAGGCATTTATTGACATTTATGTTTTCTAAAAAAAGGTCAAATAAACATTTAAAGAGCCTTTAATGATCATACATGATGTCAGAAAAAATCAACGTACAGGTAGTATGTGACATAACGGTACTGCGAAAAACCACGTGATGGCTTAAACAGGACGGGATTGGGCGAACTGGGTGAGGACAATTATGTACGTCACCACCTGGCTGATCATCTAACCCCCAAAAATTAATTAATTAAAATAATTTAATTGTCAAAATGATGACTCTCACCCCTAAAAGAAATCGCTGGTTCAAAATGACGTACGAGCCAAAAGAAATCCTGGTGGGATTTTCTTGCATTAAATCGTGAAGAAATTTTATCTATTTTAATTTCAAAAAGCGTGTTAAAATATTAACTTAATTATTTCATTTCAAAAAAAAAAAAAATTGACCTCTAATTGTGTCTCAATGTCCATTTTAGGAGATCGAATTTCAATCAATTCATGAGCCAACAGCGCCTCCTTTAAAATTCATTGAGAATTATTTTAATATATTTTAATTTAAGAATTTAATTTTAAAATCAAAACTATAGATAAATTAGTATTAATTTAACAAACATTATTAGTTATGTCTTGTGCCGCCAAAATTTTAATGTAAATTCGTCCCATTAAAATGACGACCAATCCCACTCCTTGCAATCTCAAGTTCAAACTATTTGCAGTCCCCGTTCCAAATCTCGCGCTCACCAGTAAGAGGAACATGAAGGTGGTTAGTAAAATGAGGGTGACGCCAAGGATCAATAATTGATGCATTTTCTGCCATCTTCCCGCCAATTCCCCTTGCTCTCTTATCAGTGAGACTAAACGTCGCCATGATCTCACTTTCTCAGGTGTCACCTCCATTTTTAAACTCGATTGAATTCCCTTGCGGATCTATTTAACCAGTCACAATTTTTTTTATTATTTTAGAAAATAAATTATGATTTTTTGAATTTTACCTGTTCAAATCCATTGACGAGTGAGGCATACGCCAAAATGACTTTTAAATCTTCTAATAAAGACGCACCAGTAGTTTGAGTGTAGAGAATGGCAATAATTAAATAATTAATTAAAAAATAGAGGCCATTGTGGTTTTCAAAAAGTCGAACTGTAAAAATAATAAGGCTGCAAGTGGGAAAGAAAACGTAGATGAGCATCGAAATATTCCGCCATCTTGCCAAACGCTTTGTTTCTATTGGTTGTATACCACTAGAAGGAAATGCGCGGTAAAATTCTGTTTGAAATGTGGTCCAATTGTTGAGCCATAGAGCAAACATGGGGGATTCGGCCCATGATAAAATATTTTCGAAAAGGTAGCCAATGGGCATTACATTCAAACTCAATTGAAGCGCGGCAATCATTGCCGTTTGTAATCCGGGACTATTTTTCCGGACATCAGCTGCGATTACCTTTTCTAATATCTCGCGCAGTTGAGTTTTCCTACAAAAATTATGTTTAAAAATTGGACCAAATTCTGCTTTTGAAATTATAATTGTACCAAACATTGTCGTATCGGCTTTGGGCGCTAATGAGTGCTCCAATTTTATTCAGAAAGAAACCAATGAAAATAGCGAATGTCCATATAAAAAATGGCGACTTTATTTTGAAACCAAATTTTATTTTCGGAGCGACGTTTTTAAGATTTTGCGCCTTTCCTTTGTTTTGATTCTGTTCGTAGCTGGAGATGGGACAATAACCGAGAATTCGGAGGAAGAAAATAATGGGCCAGAATAATTGACCCACTGAATTTTGTAAGGGGGTTGAATTAGGAACGGTCCATAATTTTAATTGGGTAAACATATTTAAATTAAATGAAACCGCCAATTTTGAATTTATTTTAAATGGTCAACTAGAATTTTAAGTGTTGAAACGCAAACGGGAACTAAAAGTATTTGATTTTCAAAATTTTAAAATAAAAAGGTTAGCTTATTTTTTACAATGTTACTCTCTCAGGGTCAATTAATAGACGAGAAATAATTTAACTATAATTATTTGCCATTTAATTGTTTTAATGAGGATTCCATTAAATTAATTGAAGTTGGGGCATTTCTTAGAGATCAAAAATTGTCAATTTCATTGAAATTGCACTTCACATGATCAATGTTTTAGTTACTTGTAATTTACGTGCAGTTAATTAGCTAATTAACTTATAATTATTCTAATACATTAACTTGGTTACTAATTAAGTTAATTAAATACCTTTTTTGGGTTTGAATACGATTCACTTTGAATCCGATCACTTACTTAAATTGTTGTACTACAATTTGCTAATAGTAAGTAAAGGCAGTCAAGTCATTTAATGCTGGTGGAGAAGACGTGTGTTTCAAATTAAAAATATTAAGTGCACTATTTTGACCATGTAATTTAAATAATTGCATAAAATTTAGTTGACAATTTTAAATAAAAGTAATTTAAATGATGTGCAGTTAAATAATATACCTCACTCATTACTTTTTGACTCAATATTTTTGCGCTTTGTTTGGAAAAGTTTCATATTAGGGAACGTTCAAGTATTATCTTACGCAGTTAAAGGGGTACCTAGCTTGAAAACAAAGACTACCTATAATGCTATACATGCACTGTGATGTATATAAGGCCGGCTTACTGCCTTTTTTTTTTTACAAAAACACGTCTATTTTAACTTTGTAGGGTCCAAGAAGTTCCGACTTGCCTTTTTAAAACTGTCTTTCGTCAAAGCAAATGAATGAGCTGAAATGTAAAACATACACCGTGACAATTAATATACGCAACTTTTGAAAAATTTGGCAAAATAATAATAATATTATTATTTTGTTTCACTTCTAAAAGATGAATGAAGAGTTTTCTATGAGAAAAAGCAATCCTTGGCCCTTGCCCCACGTGTTTCTTGCCCACCTTAGAAAATCTTTGAAATTTGAACTCAACAAGGCGGTTAGAGACAACTACAAAAAAAATATTTTTTGGCTTTTCATTTAAAATAAAATATAAAGCTGGAACTAGAGTTCACGTAGTTTTCGAAAATTACGTGAAAAATGACAATTTTAATTATTAAAAATTTCATTTTTCACGTAATTTTAGAAAACTACGTGAACTCTAATTCCACTTTAAATTGTGATTTGTGAAAATGTACAACAGATTTTAATATTGTCAAAATGTCTTCAAAGTGCCTCATTTGTTTAGCCAACTTAAATTCCAATCTAAATCCTGTCACGGGGAAAACTTGTCAGATTTACGTTAAAATTGTTTAAATTTTCTGTAAATTCTTTTGTCGGGAGTTTGTGAATGGAAACGAAGAAAATGAGTGGGATTTTGAGACTGACATTTTACCCTTTTGTCCCAAATGTCGTGACCTCATGGTCACTCTTTGTACTCTTGACCAGGAAGTGGCCCAAGTTGCACAAAACATTCAAAAACTAATTGCCAATATTACAAAAAAAATTATTGAGTCTACTCTTTACAACGAAAGTGAAGACCCAGATTTTTGGTCACCTGCCCCCGATCTCAAAAGTAATTTGACCTCTCCATTTAATCAGAAGAATTCTGGAGCTTTTCATGACAATCAAAATTCTAATAAGAAAATCATTAAAATCCACCGAACAATCTTGAAAAGTACACATTTTACTTTCATGTTTTATCGTCAATATTAATTTTAACAACAGAATTTAATTGTCATGTAACTTAATTTTAATTTCAGACTACAGTCCCTTTGTCATTCTACAGAAATTAAATGATCAAAATCCACGGACTTGTTCATCAACTTTAATTGACAATCCCCTTCAAGATGATGATTATGAAATGAGTGCCTCTCCTAATAATCCAGAACATGAAAACTCGGATGATCTCACCATGGACGACACGGACAATCAACCTAATCCTGAAGTTCCCTTGATTGTCCGGATACGAAAGAAACTAATTGAAGAGGAGGAGTCACATGATATAATTTATTTTGACAAATGGCCCATCAAAAAAACGACAACGAATTTCTGTGTATCACTTGTAACAAACAAACCCATAACTACATTGACATGTTCCGTCATGTCAAACAAATTCATGGTGGTAAGTTAATAATAATACATTAAAATTAATTGTGTTTAATTATATTTATTGTGATGATTATTGTTGAACTAATCTCAATTATTTTTTGACCCAGTTTGCAGAAATTTAACCTGTCCAATTTGTCACGTTGAACTCGAGACGTCAACTCAATTCAAACTTCATCAACAAAATATTCATTCCAATTTAAATGTGGCGGGGTCCGTCATTTCCTGTGGGTCAGGTCAATTATTTTTGTACAATGGACAATATTTTTTGTATGAAACGGAACAGGGATTTCAATGTTATACATGTGGACAAGAAACCCAAGATCGTCCCTCCATGTTGACCCATCTTAGACATCATAAAGGTCAATTTTTTTAAATAGAATTTTAATTTATTTAATTTTCAATTAAAACAATTTAAAACTATATTAAATTCTACAATTAAAAGAAAAGCAAATGATCCAAGTCGTGAAGGACAGATGGAACGACAAGATGCAAAACACAAGATGCAAAAATTATTAAATCGTACTCCAGTTCCAGTTCCACCAATTAATTTAACTTATTTTGACCTCTGGCCTGTCACACAAGTGGAAAATTATTTTACATGTGGAGAATGTCAATTTACTACAAGTGATAAAATTAAAATGTTCAGTCATATTAAGCAAATACATGGAGGTAAACTACAATTAAATTTCACTACAATTAAATCTAGTCTAAAATTAATAATTAAAATGATTAATATCCAGACCCCCGAAAATTGTTCTGTGACCTTTGCAAGGAAGAAATGGACACTGAAAGTGATTTATTAGGTCATTTAACTACAAGTCATGCTGAACTGAGTTTGGAAGGTCAGGTCATCCCCTGTGGCCCACAAAAATATTCGTACAATGGCCAATGGTTTTATTACAATATTGGAGATGAATTTACCTGTAATTTGTGTGGAGTTGAAGGACAAAATCAAGAGGAAATTTTGCAACATATTTTGCACCACAAAGGTTTTAATTAACTAAAATTATTTTTGTTAACTTTTGAAGTATGATACTTAATTAATTTTTTACAGCGGACGAGCTAATGGAGATAAATCAAAAACAGTGTCCTCACTGTCAAAAAATATTTGCCTATAAATCAAAAAGAAATCGCCATGTCCAGGAAGTCCACCATAAAATTCCTAAAGGTAAGTCACTTGAGTCTTTGTGTGTTGTGTGTCACCCTGTACAATTTTTAATTAAATTTTGTATTTGCAGAAGATCCAAAGAAAAGAGAGACTTGCTATTATTGTGGAAGTTTATTTTTAACTGAAGCTCAATTAAATGCCCACATCACTAGCGACACTTGTGGTCACAGTCAGGAGTCTTTAACGCGTCCATCTTGGCGTACATTAAAAAAGGTATTTGGAGACAAGAGAAAAGAATTAATGGAAAATAGCCAGGGTCACGACTTCAATTGTTTTGGTCATTGGCCAATTAGAGAAATCCACAATTTGTTCCTGTGTCGGACTTGTGGTGTCATCAAACTTTTTAAGACCTCCATTTTTCGTCATATTAAACTTCACCATGAAGGTCAGTCTTAAATATTAAAGGTCAACTTAAATCGAATTTAATTGTTTTTTTTAAAAATTTAACAGAAAATAGAAAATTGACTTGTCAATCTTGTCAAGAAGAAGTGGGATCTGAAATGCAGTTTATAAAGCATCAAAGTAGTTATAGTTCACATGCAGAGGTCAAATTAAAAGGTCAGGTCATTCCTTGTGGTGGAGACAAATTTTTGTTTGATGGCCAATGGTTTTATTATAAAAAATAGGGGGAAATTCAATGCATTGAATGTGGTCAAGAATTCCGAGATGAAAAGTTTTTATTTAAACATATGACCTGTCATAAATCAAGTAAGTTAGTTTAATTGATATTTAATTGATATTTTTAATTGAGTTTGTTTTAATTTAATAGTATCGACGGAGATTTGTACCAATGAAGCCCATCGATGTGAGCCTTGCGGGTTGAATTTTCACGCCCAGAAAGACAAAATTACTCATGAATCATGAGTCATGATGAACGATTTCATGAACGTTTGTACCCAACAAAAATATTTAATTGGCTTTAAGATGAATAGTAATTGTAATTAAATTAATACCCTATTATGATCTTCCTTTTGATATCCACAGAAACGATGAAATGCAAGGCTTGTGGGGAATTGGTGAAATTGAGATTGTTCAAAGATCATCAGTCGAGTGGCCCATGTTTGGAATTTTTAATGAAAGGTTAAGTTTCAACATAATAGTTCAATTTAATTTCAAATAGTAATTAAATATTTAATTTATAGATAAAAGTCTCAAGTGCTCACACTGTACTATTGAAGTGACCACTGTCTCCAGTTTCGTTCAACACACGAAAACTCAACATCCAGAGGTCATTTTGACCGCTGAAATTGTTGATTGTGGTCATGGCAATGTTCTCTACGATGGTCACTTCTTTTTTGTCAAGATGGCCAACGCTCAAGAATTTCAATGTCATTTTTGTGGAGAGCGGTCAATTCAAAAAGAGGAGATACAAGAGCACGTTAAAAAGCATCCAGGTTTTAATAATTAAATTTATTAATAATTAAACTGTAATTGTTACAGTAATCAGTAAAGTCACGTGTTAAGATTCTCAATCTTAACTTCAAATTGAATTAATTATTTCTGGATAATTTTTCAGGTTTCATTTGCAAGACTTGTGGACAAAAATTCAGGACAAAAAGAAGTCTCACACGTCATGAGACAAATCATCGTGACCTAGGTCAAGGAAGATTTTATGTTGGTCGGTCTACATGGAAATACTACGAACGTCTTTCTCAAGACGATGAGGCTGACCAAGACCAACAAAAATTTAAATGTTCCATTTGTTCTCACGTGGGACATGACCACGTTGAAATGATGGCTCATGTACGCCAACACGATCGTATCCCTGATAGTTCCAAAAAATTCCGTGAGTGTTCATCACACATCAATTTCAATATATTAATTAATTTAGATCACTTAAATTAAATTAATTGTTGACAGGAAATACCAATCAGAGGCCAGTCAACATTTGCGTGAGCAGTGAGGGTCAATATTTATACAAGGGAAAATGGTCCTACACCCGCCAAAATAAAAGATTCAAATGTGACACATGTGGGGTCAGTCACAGAAGGAACAAGGAGATGATCATTCATATCAAGTCTGTCCATGTTGGTACAATTAAAATATTTATTTTAATTGCTTATTTAATTTAGTTTAACCAAATTTTTATGTACTGTAGATCCAACTGGATTCAGTTTCATTTGTGAGGAATGTGGGAAAGGATACAACAATGACAAAAATTTTATGGAGCATCAACTCAGTCACTTGAACGAAAGGTCACACAAGTGTCAAAAATGTGGGGCTACCTTCAAGTCTAAATTACGATTGTCGCATCATTCGTTAGCCTCCCATGGGCCCAAATCCTGGCTCTGTGACCAATGTCCCAAGTCCTTTCGAACAAAGGATACCTATCAGTGGCACATGATTAGCCATTCCGACGTTAGGGCTTATCAGTGTTCTCAGTGTCCCAACAAATATAAACGGCCAGGGGCCTTGGCCAAGCATAAGCTGGGGGCACATAGATCAGAGAAGCCCTTTCCATGTCCTCAATGTCCAATGGGGTTCACACAATCTCAAAGTGTCAAGGGGCATATTCAAAATGTCCATAGTGAGGACCAAAAGGGAGCCATTGTGGTGAGGAAGGCAAGAGCACCAAACAAGGAGAAGGATTTTAGTGAGGAAGAAAGTTCGGAGGATGAATCTGAATAAATTTAATTATTTTTTGGGACAAAACTATAATTTCATTTGCGATTAATACAATAATAATTTATTATTATTGTCAGTTACTAAATAATGCCCCACATGTTCCTTCTTCTTCGTCAAAATGAAAATGAAAAATTGTTTGGACTTTATTTTGTGAAGATGTCACAACAATATTAAAGCATTTAATGAATATTTAGAATGTCTGTACCTATAATTATTTATTATCAATATCTTGGTGCCCCAAATTATGTTCAACATGAGAATGAAAGAATTGCAATTAAAATTTGTGTTATTTAAAAGCACTGAAAATTAATGAAATATAAATTACTGATTGTTTTCAAAGCATAAAAAGTCAAGATGCATATGGCCGCGCCAATTTTAAACAATCAAACAACAATTAAAATCACAGCCTTGTTGCAAAATCCAAGCAGCCTCATTCCTCAAATCCTCTTCCTCACAAGAACTCATTAAAAGAAGATTCTTTCAAATTTCATTAAAAGAGTACTCGAGATTGTTGACAAAGACTACGAGGTCAAGGTCAGGTGACCTTTCGGTTCCTGTTCTTTTCCCACAACTTCCACTAAATGTAACAACGGTTTATGGAATGACTACTTTTTTGGCGGAGTTCTTCAAATATTTTATAAATGAAATTCTTTATTAATTTTAGTTTTTAAATAATCACCAAGAGGGGTGGGAACATTTTCAAGGGTCGTGGGGCCAGCCCAGAGAGGGGGACAAAGGTCTCTTCCTTATTGAATAGACTCCCTTGACCCACGGGTAAATAAACACTGAGGGACACTCCCCAATGAATTATTCAAAAGTTTGACCATAAGGGGACTCATATCCCAGTGTCCACCATGCACTGTCCACCATCAACAAATTTAAATACAATTTGAATCTCCCGCCCTCTCGCAATTTAATGAGACCCTCTACACAGAGATCGGAATTGAAAATGAGGAAAAATATTTAAATTAAAAATGAGAAATAATTATTTAATTTAAGGAAATACAAAATAATTACTTTGTATTAAACTTATTTTCATTTTTTCATTCCCTCTGCCTGTCCACAGTGTCCACAATAGCCCTCTATTTAAATGTTTAAGAATTTATTTAAGATAAACTTTTAAATTGTCCACTTAATTTATAGAATCAAGATTATATAACGAAAAAAAACTTTTCCTTTTTTCTGTGCAAAATTGAACGCAATCCAAGAAACGTTTCCTTGACTTTTACTTTTTTTTCCTCGTTCTTAATCAAGTGAAAATGAAAACGCAGGTTCTTAATTGACGAGTCATGAGTTGAAAGAGAAATGTCTCCACCATTTTTTATTGCTTCTATTTATTTCAGTCTCATTTAAAAAAAAGACTCGAGGAAATTCCTTCCCAAAAAAAATTTGGCAAAAAAAATGTAAATAAACACGCATAAAATTCAGCATTTCTACAATTTCTGTAACAAACTACTCATAATTTTCATGACAGTTTCATATTTTTTTTCAACGTTAATTATATACCACAAAAGCTTTCTATACAATTAAATTCAATTCTTTGACTAAATTAAAAATGTAACGTTTGCCACTCCAACTCCCATTTTTGTTTATATTAACCCCCGCCACTCTTTTATTCTCAAACAACATTTCGAGAAGCAAGAACAGCTCAAAATATCAAAAAAGTAAACAAAATTTGAATTAAAAATTCGCAAACTATTTTTTTAAAATCTCAAATAAATTGTAACTAACTTAAAATTGAAAACAAAAACAAAAATTAATTTTTATCTTGAGTCACAGATGGGAAATTTAACTGTAGTTTTCTTGATTGTGATTAATTTTAGCCAATTTTGCCCACATTTGCAAAAATTCTCAAGTGGCCAAAATCTTGGGAGTGTGTCTATCAGAGAAAGATATCACACATTTACTTGTTTTATGACACCACCAAAGGTGCAATTTTTTGCATTGTTTTTTTTTGTGTTTGTTTATTTGAGAAGATATTTCTGGTCTTGTGGGTAGACTTTCAAATGGTTTAATTAAGCGAAAATGTTTTGTAATTAAATGAAAAGGGACGCGTAAGGTCTCTTGTGATCTCGTCATGCGTTATGCCACATTTATGACGTTTTTTACCCCCTCCCCTCCTTCATGCTCAAATTGTTGACCTACACTTTTTTTGTTTGTTTATTTTTGTACTTTTAAAGAGATTCCTTGAAATTTACACGTCCCCAAATGTAAACTCTCTTTTACACTCTCACTTTCCTCTTTGACCATTTCGCCAATTTGCAAAAAAGTCTCTCTTTATTTTATTTTTGCAAAAATAAATA
Source organism: Arrhopalites spinosus (assembly GCA_034700945.1). Lineage (NCBI taxonomy): Eukaryota > Metazoa > Arthropoda > Collembola > Symphypleona > Arrhopalitidae > Arrhopalites > Arrhopalites spinosus. The sequence continues at coordinate 14,301 of JAQIVZ010002450.1, forward strand.
TATTTTTTTCATAAAGTGACATTGTGCAAAATACTGTGGCCGTATTTATTGGATTTATTGGTGACAACTTAAAAGTTTTGTGAATTTTAATTATTTTCACAATGGGGAATAATTTAATAGTGATTTTAATATTTTTTCAATTAAATTTAACTTTAAAATTTATCAACTGTCAACATCCTGTTCGATTAAGTAAAAATCTTTTTTTTGCGAATTAATTCAATAATATTTTGCGAGAATAAATAATTATTCTAAACCACGTGACTTATTCTAGTTAAATATTTTAAATTATAAATTTTAATTTACTAATTAATTTCAGATCGTATGAATATTCGACCAGATCAAATTACTTTGTCAGGTAAATTTTAAAACCGTAAACTAATTAACTTTGCCAAATTGAGGATATGCAAAATTAACTTTTGATTTAAATTTTGTCAAAATAATTTTGAGTTTAATTGCAATTAAAGGATTTCAAAGTGGAGGAGGAATGGCCCAACAAGTTCAATTTTCATATTCAAGTTTATTCAGTGGAATTGGGATATTTTCACAAAGTAAAATCTGAAACAAATTAATTTTGAAAAATATTAATTAAATTAAATTGGCAATTATTTTAATTGTAGCATACTACAGATGTGGGGGAGGAGGGGGGTTAGTATTTTTTGACAGTCGGTGCACAAGACTTTATAATGCAACATACGATCAATTATATGACCCCAATCTAGCTCTCTCCGACATTTCCATGTACGCCCATCAATATTTAATTGAGCCCCCCGAAAATCTTGCAAAAACTAAACTGTACATCTATGCTGGTCTCAACAATTCCTTTTTTACTGCTGGTATTAATTAATTTAATTAACTAAATAATTATTTGAATTAAATTTAACAAAATTATTTCAGACATGAGCTTAAGAATAATTAAAATATACGAACCCTTCATCACCAATCCCATGAACATCAAGACACGCGTTCAAAATTCGGAATTATTATTGGTAAATTATTTGAATTAAAAATGGCGGTGATTATAAATTTAATTTTAAATTAAAATTTACAGCCCTCGGATTCATTTGGCGGGCGTTGTAGCGAGCCAAATGACCCCGCGTTGGAGAATTTCTACATTGGAAATTGTGGTCTGAGTGGTCCCCTCGAAGCTCTTCAATTTCTCATTGGCCCCAAGATTGTCAAGCCAAATTGTAGAAAAAATTAATTAAATAATTTAAATTGAAAAATTAATTTTAATCTTAATTACAGTGTACAACATGTTGGGATTGGAGCCCTTGTTAATATTTGACCAGACAGAATTTTTTGTGGAGGAGCCCCACTACATGAATAATATTGGGTTCATTTATATTCCAACAAATTGTAAAAAATCCCATACGGCATGCTACCTCCATTTCTATTTTCATGGCTGTGGTTCGGGAATGTAAGGGAAATATTCTTGGAAAGTTTCCGGTGGAAACATTTCCAGTTTCCAGTTTTTTATTGGAAACGTTTATTTTGTTTTTTTACAGAGATTTTGTGGGAGCCAATCATGTGCTCAATAGCGGATTTTTAGAGGTGGCTCAAACCAATAATATTATTGTCGTCTTCCCTCAGAATTTAAGGTCAAGTGACCGTGAACTAGATGACCTGGGTTGTTGGGTAATTACCTTTGAAGTTCGGGGTTTATTTTCAATTTAATTAAATCTTTAAATTATTTTAGGACACTTATGGCTACACGGGCCCTAAACATGGTAAGTTATGTTAATGATGATGATGGAGTGTTTAATTTTAATGAGGATTTTAATTAATATTTTTATAGCAACACAAAGAGGACCGCAAGTTCGAATTGTGAAGAGAATATTGGAAAGAATTTTGGGACGGGACATTCCTTCGACTCATCGGAAGAAAGAATATTTTGATTTTTTTAATTATGATCATTTCTTCCATGATCAACTTTAAAATAATTGTTTTTTAATCCAATTAAAATAAATATTAATCAGTACATGCATGGAACTTGGTCCAACTTGGAAGAAAAATGTGGTTCAAAAATTAAGTGTACAATTATTTTTTGAAATAAAAGATTTTATATTACACTTGAATTCCATGAGACATTGTAAATTGGGCAAATTTAATTGGCAATCAAGCTATTTGTTGAAGTAAATGGGGAAATGTTTGTGTTAAATAAAATTTATTTAAGGAATGTCAATTAAAACTATTAAATACGTTGAAACTCTTAAAAGTCCTGACCTTGAGAGGTCAACCTGATTACATTATTTTCTAAAATAATTCAACGTTATACGGTACAAATATTTAATTACAATACTAAATATTATTGGTGTTAGACATATTAATATTATCGAATATGCACAAAAAGGGTATGAATTCACCAATTTAAATCAAAAAATGAAAATATTTTTTTATTCAAATTAAGTTGCGACGTTTCGACTAAGAGGTCTTCTTCAGGCGATAAATAAAGTATGAATAAGGATAGATAAATGTAAAAGTGTCTAGAGTATTGTAGTGTACATATTGTAAGTGGGGTAGTGAGTGTCAGGGCCATATACACTCTATGCGCTCAAGAACAAAAGAACAAGAGGCTTTTGGCAGAACAGGGCATAAAGTGTATATGGCCCTTGTGTGTGTGATATTATATATGTTATTGTATTGATTTGTGGCAAGGCCATATACACTCCATGCCCTGCCCTGCCAAAAGCAGAACAAGGAATAGAGTGTATCTGGCCCTGATGCAAAGGGACTAGTTGCATTTATTCAAACAAAAGTAAAAGTCAAGTACAATGGAGGTAGCATTAGTAAACATGGGGTTTTTTAGTGATAATAATGACCTAATGCTTACTAATGCTACCTCCATTGTGCAACGTAAACAAAGTCCCATGATTTCAATAATTTGAGCCACAATTTTTTGAATGCTGTTACGTTTTGACCTGTAACTTTGGAACGGGTCAATATTTTTTAAAATGATGAACATATTCAGAAAGAGCATTAAATTTGCCACAATTCATACGCTGGGACTCTATAAAAATTCCGAACTTTGTAGCAGGAAAAATGGATTGGAAAATGGCCGCGTGGATTTGTAAACGTGAGCCTGAGTGGAGATTTGAGTGTGAGCCTGAGTGTGAGTGGCCTTCTAGAATTCGGCCCTAAGATTCAAACTATCCCGCACCAAAAAGGAGTTCCACACTCAAGAAAAACAAGAATCCTTTCTATTTTGGAGTTTTCGCACTCGTGAATTAAAAGGTCAAACAACCAAACTTAGTTTTTCAAGAGCTTGTGTCCTAGCCTTGAATGGAACTGAAGGGGACGAATTTTTAATTGCTCACAAAAATTACATGAAATTTTCAGAATGAAAAAGTTGGCTACAGCTTCCGAATGAATAATTAATCAAACAGACTACTAATCTGTACAGATACTATTCCCCTGGTAAAAAAACATTTTACTGTGAAATGTAAAGAATTCAAGAGAAGTTTTCGGTGTTTAACATTAGAATTTATTTATTTAATTTTTATCAGTTGTAATCAGTATTATTGTGGTCAATTAATTTAATAAATATTAAAATTGCTATCAATTAAATATTTTCAAAATAATTCGCATCCCACATTCGCACCACAGCACGTCACATGACAAAACTTTAAGGGACAGCGGGATTATTCAGAGCCAACAAAGCAAAATGGCCACCAACCACTGGTCTCGCTTGAAATCCAACTTGACTTGACGTCACCGTGACATACCAATCAGAAAAGGGGACACGTGACTTTGTAAATTTTAAATAACGCGCCAAATCCTGTACTAAATTACTCCTCAAAGTTGGATTTGCCTCACCAAAAGCAGCAGCCGTCCACATTTCCCAATCTAAAAACAGTAGGTCATTATATCAGAAAACTGAAAAAATGGCCTTTGACCTTAAAATAATTTTCCAAAATGGCTGACCTGTCTTGGTGAAGTCATGAGTAGAAACGAAGGGAATGCCATAAGGTTCTTCTTTAGTTAAATAATAGGCTGCCTCCATTTCATAAATATTTTGAGGGATGGTATTTAACCCAAGTAATTTATCTTGAAAAGCATTATATTTAAATTGGTACCCTTCACTGACATTGTACTCCATTTTCAAGTGACTCCCATCCAAATGCATTGACTCCCTCACCCACGTGTCAATAAAAGAACCCACAGCCTCATCATAAAAATCAGAAGCATTGACATTCCCCACCAATTTTGAAATCTTGGCAAAAGTTTTGAGACCCAAAATTCCCTTAAGGGCCAACCCCGAATTTAATTCTGTAGGACCAATAAAATCGTCTGTCGTGAGTTGGTTGACAGGGTACAGGCAATTGTGGTACAAAAATTCAGCCCATTGGGCCATAATTGAGTAGTGGGTCTCCGCATAAAGTTTCCCTTCGTCAAGTGGGGTCGAAGGGTTAAGGACTATGTCACCCACCATTAGAATCATATTGGCCGACTCTTCGACTGGCTGTAAAATACCCGGGAATTTAATTTGGCGCCAATTTTCAAATTAAAAATGATTAGTTTACCATAGTGCCCGAAACCGTGTCAAAATCCCCTGTGGCATTAGGAAAATGCTCGCCAATGTCATGCATAGAAAAATCAAGGGTCCAGAAACCCTCCTCCATGAAATTGAATAAGGGTTCCAGGAGGTACTTGAGGTACTGGACATTTAAATAATAAAAAACTGGAATGGTGGGATAAATAACGTCAACAGTCTGCATATTCCCATTACTCGAAATCTCTTTTAAATACAAAAGGGGGTGGGTCCTATTTCCAGAGAGTTCAGTACCCCCAAATGCTTGCCGTAAACTTAAACTGACAATGTCAGCGTACGCTTGACCTTCCAACTGGAAGGCTTCAGTCAAAATTTTGGTGTCAAGGGTCTCGGCTCTTTGAACAGCCTGTGTGACGTCATCATAGAAAAACTCGATCATGTGATTCATTGAAGAATAAAAATGAGTCCAAAGGGCTTTTTGGGGCTGGTCCCTCAAATTAATGTTTTCTTCACGAACATGACCCACAACGTACTGAACAGTTTTTGAAGGGCCAGAAATGTTCCCTAGATTGTGCGCAAAAGCGAAAGTCGGCCAATCACATTTGACGCAGCGGAAATTGTCGTCGTTTTCATTGTCAAGGGATCCTAATGTGATGAACATGCCGCGCATGTTTATGTCAGCCCCAGAGGCATGGGAAGCGTTGGAGGATGTAGCCAAGATGGCGTCACCCCACATTGGGTAGTCGTCAAATTGGGCGAATTTGTACTGGGTTTGTAGTTGGGTGCTAAATATTTTCAGATTGTTTGTGGGCGACATTTTCATGCCCCATGTGATCACTTGCTCGAGGTCACTTGAAGCCCATTCTCCTGCGAGGAAAAACAATTTAAATTGGGAAAAGTCAAAGGTCAAGTTTTCTTGGTACCTGTAATGTCCATGTAAAGTTGGGCATTGTGAGTGGCGCCATCGTTGGGAGTGACATCAACAAAAACGTAGGACAAGGGAATAGATTGTCTGTCAACATCGTTGTATTCAACAGGAGACAAAAATGTGACCTTCAAGTTGACCCCGCCAGCTTTAATTTCAAATGTTGTTTGTGTTGGGGTAAAAACCGCTGAAATTTGTTGCGCGACAATTATATTGTCGTTTGTGATTGCAACTGACCCCATATATTCGTAGGTGACCCCGTCAACACGTACGAAACCAGTCCAGCCTTTTGCGGTCCCAGTCCTTTTGTTTTAAATAATTTCAAATTTCAAATTTAGCGCCAAAATATTTTTTAAAACTCACCAAAATGTGGGCCAGGTGCCCGGAAGTTGATCGCGTGGTAGCCAGATGGAAGCATGAGGGGTACGGACAGCCAATGGGTAAGCTGGGGGTCGAATTGTGCTGGCATATGGCGACAAAGCGGCGCAGCCGCTAACTAAAATTTAAATAAAATAAAGTTAACTATAAAAAATAATTAAAAAGTATTTTTAACCTGTAAAAACACCAACGAGGGCAAAAAGAACAAACACGTTCATCTTGCAATGGAATCAAGGGGACTGAGTACCAAATTAATTTAATTAATATTTAAGATTAATTTAAAAATTGTCATAATCAATCACTTTTAATCTTGACTAATTAAAGGTGGTTGATAATATTTTAATGAGCTTCAAGGCCATGCAGATTATTTATGTCAGTAGGAAAATGACTCCCATTACTTATAATATGTACATAATTTAAGGGTGTAATTTTTGGCAGCACTATTTTCAATAGCGGTTGCACTATAAATATTACTGGGCCACTAAAAATATTACTCAGCCACTATAAATATTTTTTCAGCACTAAATTAATTGGTCCAGCACTAAATTAATTTGTTCAGCACTAAATCATTTTTTTCGGCGCAATTAACATGTGTGGTATTTTTTGTGGGATTATTTTTATTAAAAGGAGGTTTATTTGAATTTGATTCTTCAAATGAACAAGGGTGGTTGTGGAAGTATAAAATAAGTTTACAGATGTGCAAAAACATTTCATCAACACTA
>JAQIVZ010002451.1:0-20808 GCA_034700945.1 Arrhopalites spinosus
ATTTCAAAGGAATCCTTTTAAAAAATCTATCTGCAAAATAAAATGTTTTTTCTATCTGCAGAATAAATGAAATCTATTTGCAAAATAAAAGATTCTATCTGCAAAAAAAAATACAGACATATTAAAAAACTGAAAACAATTTTAGATATGTCATGTAAAAAAACTGTTTAGTTTTACTAGATTTACTACTGCTAAGGCAAAAACCAAATCCTTGTCATTTCCGTAAAATATCTCCAACAAGGTCTTGAAATATATTTGTTGTTTTTATTCCTTGTTAGAAAATCATTACCTTCTTTATTCATGTTTTTTTCAATTAAATAATTATCTTTTATGCTCGATAAAACATAAAAATCATGATTTGTGGATTTGTTGACACTAAACTTTTTCCGGAATACAAAATATATGTATTAATGTAAAAAGGTTATTTTACACGGTGGTCCGCCGGGTTTGTACTATTTAACGAAATATCAGAGAAAACAAACCATCTCTTTCACATGTTTTTGCATTTGAGGAGGTACTTCAATGAATCACACTGAAGACATTTGAGGAGCTCAAAACCAAAAGGACTTATCAGCAAGCGGACCCGGCGGAAGTATGGCGTTGTGTGCCATAAGAGATAATGAGCGTACATATCGGAGAGGAAGGGAAGCTTTCCGCTGCAGTATGCGATCCTGGAATCCGTAAGACGGAAATTTTAATTCCAAAAGGACTTAACATCAGAATTTACAATGCAAAATCCATACCTAGGCAGGGGCCGCTTGCTGATAAGTCCTTTTGGTTTTGAGCTCCTCATTTGGGCTCGTCATTCATAGTGCAAAATAAATATTCTTTAAAAATGATTGCCAAAGTTGTGGTTTAGTTTACATGTACCTCTAGTAGTTCAACGTTAATTACGGTTTTCCCCATTTTAGTTGCTTTTGTCTTCATAATTGTTCATATGTCTTTTAAGGTACAAGCGGAGAAAAGTAGAAAATTGAGTCTCAAAGGTTAGCAACATCTCAGGAAGATTTCTAGTTACATGAAAATTCTTCCCCATTTCATTACGCGTCAAATGAGTCTTTCCCCATCCCACTTCCCCTTTGCGGGATCCCTTTTTTATACACATTTCTATGGGAAATTCAAATTTCAAAAAGTTTGTAAAATCCTAGGGTTATCTCCCCCTTAAATTGTACAACAGACAATTTTTGTGAATTTTTACACAAAAATTTAATTATTGTGTACAACAAATTTTAACTAATACATTAGTTAATAATAATCACAAAATATATAATCTGCCGTACACCTGTACAGTGTACACTTGTACAACACGTCAAAGCGTATTTTATTGTTAAAACTTAAAATTTTAAAATTTTGGGTGGATATTTATTTTTGGACATTTTTTGTGGAAAAAGAAATATTTCCAGTACTTGATGGAGGGTCACCACGTGAGCATATGTTTTAGGTTGAGCACACACTTCTACAGACAACACTTGAACCACTTGTTGTACGTGTAGTACTTGTCACAGAATTCTAGTTGTATTTACGTCACCCTCTGTAAAACTTTGAAAAAGTGGCATTCAGACTCAAACAATTGAAAATGAAAAATGGTTTCCTCCATTTCAACTTATATTTTCTTCATAATTATCCAAATACCAACGCAGAGCACACAGGACGTCGTCAAATTTAAAAATCAGAATAGAATAACTTTTAAAAACGTTACTCGAATATTTCAAGATTCAAATCTCGCGCTCCTTACTTACAATATGACCACGTTACCTGATTTTGTACAAGAATTTTCACAGCTTGAAACGCCTCTCATTCTTTGCTTAAACAAGTTAGACTGTCACCACTCAAAAAGCAAGAAACCTGCTCTTAAACAAGTTTTGAAATTCATAGATGGAGCCACTACATTTTTCATTTTTGACTTGACCGAAAGTTTTAGTGACCTGTTGATTGATTTTGCCGAGGCAAATAATAATTTTGATAAATTGGGCGACCTTATTTTTACAGTGAGGTCCTCTAGCGGTGTTTACTTTACAAGCCGACTTTGTTTTTTGCCTTTGAACATTTTTGAACTAATTTTAAATTATTTTACCGCTCAAATTACATTCTTCTCAATTATCCATTTGAAAGTAATTGACTACTCTATAAAAATGAACATAATTGAAATTAATTTGGAGCGCGATATTTCAAAAATAAAGTCCGTAGCTACTAATGTAAGAAAAAAATCGTTTTTGGGTGAATTGTATGGGCTTAGTGATGTACTTACACTAGATAATAATTTAAAAATAAATCCATCGACATGGACAACGCGTCAACTTTTAAATTCAAGAACATTTAATACTGGGTTACTAAAATTATACCATGAAATGTGGGGCCACCTCAACATTTCTTTGATGTACGAGAAATCAAGATTTGTCTATAGTAATGCTAAACTTTGCGCTAGCGTCGTCTCCGTTTGTTCAAATTGTGGAGAGCCTCCCATGTCGGAATTAAGTGACGTCATACAATTTGCTGAAGAAAATGGTTTCGCCATTTTGTATTCAATTGAGGCGCTCAATTCAAATAATTTTGTTTCCAGTCTCCTCAATCCTTTTTCATTGATCACGTGGACGGTCTTGCTCTTGACGATGGGATTGATTTTATCGCTTTTTGTATGCAAAAGAAGACGCGGACGTTTGAATTTAAATTGGCTGACAACTGTGACCCCCATTACGTTGCAAGCTCCTCCTTTGAAAAAAAGATGGCGGTGGTGGTTCCACACGTGGTGGATTTTGTGTTGTTTTGTCATGTGTCAATTTTACTTGAGTCAATTAAAAACAAATCAATTAATCCCCAGCGTCCAACAAGTGGACTACAGTGTGCAGGATTTAGTCTTGCGAGGATTTAAATTTACAGGGGGTTCAAATAAAAATTATGCTAAGGGAATATTTAAAATGGTGAGTTCTTTTGAAAATCAAGAAATTTTGAACCTTGTAATTCAAAATTGGGATCATAATTTTGAACCGGCTAAAATAAAAACTGCAATTTTAATAGAACAAAATAGAAGAGAAGCCATTGAAATTATGTTTTTGGTTCATAGAGGCGCGACGTATGAAATTTTAAAAAATAATATTTGGGCTCCACCTGTCACTTGGGTATTCTCCGTGCCCAATTTGGATGTTGTTTTGGCTCCATTTAAATATTTGAAGGAGGCGGGAATACTTACGTATTGGTCAGACATGGAAGAAAGTTTCAGATTATTTTTAAAAGCAGACAACTCTGTCTATTTGTCAACCAAGGAACTCTGGTGGATTTATTATGAGGATGTTCAAGAAAGGAGGAGAATGGCAAAGCGTGGGGGTTTTAAAAATAATTTAATTCTCTCAATTTTCTATTGCTGGCTCATACTCTTGGCTTTTACTTTGGGAGCTTTTGGTGGTGAATTTATTTGGCGGAAATTTCAAAAGGATAAATAATTTATTGTAAAACAAATATTAATTACAATTTACTTTGCAATTTCTTTCGTGACTGTCTCCATAATAGGGAAATGGTAAAGGACAATTAAATTTAAAAGAATATTGAAGGGATAAATGTTTGTCTCTGATTTAAATTTTTTTGGGCGTTTTGTACTTTTCAAAGAAGGGCGCACTGTAGTATCAGGTGATCGGTGAGACAATTCTTCAAGTTCTGTTGTCGCTGTCGGCGGCACTGTCGTCGTCACTGGATTGGCTGAGGTTTTGCGTGTGGGTGTGAGATGAGCCTTCAAAATTGTTTCTGCATCGACGTGACTTAAATCTTTTAATTTAAATTGATCCAAATTTAAAATCTTGCGGGTAGCACATGATGTCTCCATTATTAAAATGGCGGCAATAAATAAATATATAAATTTCATTTTGTGTGATAATCCGGAAAATTAAATTGGGCAGGATTTTTGTATCTATTTCGACAAACAATTTAATTTAATTAAATAAATTATTTTAATATAAATTAATATAGTTAATAAAATAAATATCCTCGATACGAACTATGATAACTGTAGAACTAATTGTAGTCAAATAACTTACTTGAAAAGAAAGTGGAGAGAGTTGTCAAGTTGTTGACTTGAATTGGTAGAAATGAAGAGAAAACCTTGAACTTGTAAAACGAACGAAGTCAAAGTCAAGGGCCTTGTGGCCTTAAAAGATTTATAAAAAGGTTCTTTTTTTGGGAGAACAAAAGGACTTTCCAGGAAAAAGGAACAAAAGAGAAACTTTCAAATTGGGCCCTTCCAGGAATTTTGGTAATTTTTTTTGTACACACACAAAGTACTCAATTGCAATTGAGCCATACAAAAAAAGCATAAGGGTCTTCATAGCGCAATTGAGGGGGTCGGTGAGCATGAGTGTAAAATATTTTTGTAATTTTAATCTTGTCGACTTTAATATCCGCAGGATACTATCCGGAATAGTTAGGTGAAAATAATTAAAAATTGATTTATTGAGTTTTTGCATTTTTCTGTTAAAATTGTGGGGAATTAAATGTGTAAATATTTACTGGAATATTTAATACCTCTTAATGTCAAATTGGAATACAAAATTATGTGAATAAATTAATTATAAAGAATACCTTCGGATAAGACCCATTGTAGGAAGGCATGCTCGCCCCCAATCGATCGACAATAAGCCAGTCTGATAGAAAATCTTTTTCTGCCCAATTTAAACTTGTGCTCATCAACCATTACGAAAATCTTAGCAAAATGAGGAACGTGGCTAAATAGCGTATCTTATTTTAAGGTCAATTACAATTTTTAGTTTAAATTTTTCAAGGAGATTAAATCTTTCTTATTGTTAATTAATTAAAATTGATCCTAAAGATTAGTGTAAAGAAACATTTTTGCATGGTAAAAAAAGTCACAAGGGGAAAAGCCGGGAAAAATCATTTTTGTCTAAATGTCAACTTTTGTTTATTAAAATAACCTCGTTAAAATAAATTATAATTTGAAATCGAAACAATGCCAGTTACAGAGACAGAGTACAAGATAATTGTAGACAAAAATAAAAAAAACTTTTATTTAAAATTTTTACTGGTAAATTCAACCGAGTCCCACAAGGTGAGGTCACAATTATTGTTGTCGTGTATTTATATATTATTTGAAAAACTCGAACAAAATTGTAAGCGTAATTATTGCGTAATCGCCAAAATGGCAAGTCGCCATTAAACATAATTGACAAAATTTAGGCATAAGCTAGACAATTTGTTAAATGTACAATTAATTGCAAATTGTGACATACAAAATAATTGTTTACTTAAATAAATGAAGCAAATAAAATAAAATATAATTTACATTTTATATTTAACAGTGAAATAGAAATCCAGCATTTATTATTTTACAGTTTTTCCTCAACAATAGAATCCATATTTGTTGTTGAAAATGCGGTCAAAAATTCATTGGTAGAATTTTGAATGTGAGACAAATTGTTGACTGGTAGTAGATTTTGATTTTCTAGTTGAGCCTTGATATTTTTCCTTCTTTGATTATACTCTCGTATGAGTTGATTGTACCTTAAATTAAAAAATAAAAATTATAATCTATTTACTTGGGTCCATTTAATTAAGTAATTAATTTAATTTATAGAATTGTTCGCACTTGAGTCTTCCTTCCTCACTGTGTGTGTGTTTTTCGTGATTCCTCAATCCATGGGCATCTCTATAAGATTTACCTGATAAAAAATATGAAAAATGTGCTTTTTTCGTGATTCCTCAATCCTTCAGCATGTTTGTAAGATTTGCCTGATTAATTGCCATATTTTAATGTCTACTTATAATTATTATTCATTTCACAAAATAAAATGAGTTTTTCAATTCATAGGTATACTTACCACATTTTTGACAAAGAAAAGGTCTAAAAATTGAACAATAGAAAAATTATGTAACTAAATAAGAACGTGAAATACTTCTAAAAATTAATTTTTGTTTTATTTATCTTGTACCTAGTATTTGAATGACCTCTTCGTAAATGGGCTTGAAGTGACTCCTTTGAACTAAAAGATTGTCCACACTGGTCACAGGTAAATTGTCGTAAATCATCTCCATGTAAATTACTTCGATGATTAATTAAAGCTAATCTTGAGTTAAAATCAAGATGACAATCCTCACAAATTGTGGACACAGTCAACCTCTTCAGTCTCCTCTGTTCCTTCTTTCTAGCCTGACGATCATCCTTATATTGTCTATCTTTGGTCAATCCTTTCTGAGTATGTTTTCGATATTTGTGCAATTTTAAATAAAAAGAATTTTTACAAATTGCATCACATTCGTCACACTTCGATATTGATAGATTCCCATGCATTAACATTTTATGTGTTTTCAACAAAGCAAAATATTTTGCTTTATAGCCACACAAGTCACAAGGAAAAGGATGATCTGATGAATGAGTTTTGAGATGATTCGTCAACACATCCCGTCTCCCGAATGACTTGGAACATATGTGACACATGAACTCTTTTGGTAGGGTCACTCCAAGAGGAATTAATTCACATATTTTGAGATGGCTAGCAAGAGAAGAATCACCAGTGCAAATTCGGGCACATCGGTCACATAATTGGTCAATGGAGCAAGTCCGAGATTGGGGTAAATGTTCTTGACGAGTGTGGTCAAGGAGGAGGTCAATCGAGTCGAAGTACAAATTACAATACCAACAAGGATTTGCATATTTTAATCTTTTTTGACGGTAGTCTGCGTATCGAGCTCTACATAGAATATCCTTTTTTCTTTTGGATTGAGATGATGATTTTTTAATTGGTTTTACTATTCTTGGAATTAGAGGATAATTATCTTCTACTTTTGGTTTTTTTGTTCTGGTTGATCGTCGAGGATTTTTTGGGGGGGATTTTAATTTAATTTTCTTTGTCTTGGAATTTTGGAAAAATTCTTCAGAGTTTGAGTCGTCATTGTGCGGGATGAAATCATCATCTGTGTTAAAAAATAAAAACAGTATTATTATTATTTATTTAATGTCGATTATTATTGTGGATTTAAGTTCAATTCTTTAATAATAATATTTTTCATTACCGTCATAATCATCATCCACTTCAATTTTGATTTGTGGTAAGAGTTGAAGATAATCATCTTTAGTTTCTTCTTTATTTTGATGAGATGGATTTTTAATCTTTAAATATTTTGATGGAAGTCTTTCTAGTAGCACACGAGATTCACGTACAATTAAAGTTGACGTTGAAGGGACATCAACTTTAGTTTCAACTAATTCACAATTAAACGGAGAACTTGGATCATCATCATCTTGATTGAAAAATAAATCAGACTCTTGCTCTGAGACAATTAAATCACATTTAATGGTCTTGTCCTGGTGACTCTGTATAATTTCTTGTAGTCTTGCTAATTGTCTCGTTAAATAAGATTCAACTTTACTGACTTGAAGGAAATTGTTGTAATGTTGATAAAGATGATTTAATAATTGTTGACAGTCTTGACACAATAATAATTCTTCATCTTGGACAAGGCTTGATGAGTCAAAGGGAGTTAAATAATTTAATTTAAACACACAGTTTAATTGTTCTATTTGTTGTCCTGTTAGTTGACTTGTTAATTGTGGAGTTGAACAATTAAGACAAATGTTGAGAGTTGGATTTTCTTCTGGCCAAATTAGAGTCTCGTCCTCATTTCCGGTCATGTCTGGAACAAAATAAAATGTTGCAATTCTTTTTTAAAGGTACACATAATTAAATTAAAATGATTATTAAAATATCCAAGACAGGTTCAAAGACAAAATAAATAGACTGAACTTAAATGATGAAAAACAGTCAAAAAAATTAAACTTACCGACCTGATTTGTAGAAAATATTAAAGAACAGTGCAGAAACTTTAACAGTATTTAATTGTTGTTTAGTTAATGATGATTAAACCAGGAATATCTTTTATGGAAAAATAATTTTGTAAATCTCGTAAAAGTCAATTTTTTTAAACTCAAAATTCCCTTTCCTCTCCAAGGATATTTGAAAACGGAAATGACAAGATTTGTATATACGAAAATTGCATTCTGTTTTTTGGGCTGTTTTGTGGTCCACAAGTTGTGGAAAGATGCTCCAGGTGACCAGGATGAGTATTGACACTTTCAAAGTGATCGGCTTCTTTTCCTTTGACCTCCACAGGTCAACAATATTTTTATTATTTATGAATAGTAACTGTTTATAAGCGCTCTTTTCGTCCTATTTTTGACACTTTATGTGTCTGACTCTGGCTTGTATTAAGTGACGAATTTACAATTAGTAATTATTAGTCAAAGTAAGTTATTATTGACGTAGACGAACAAGACTGTATATAGACGCGTATAAATACAATAATTCTATTAATAATAATTACCGCACTTAGTAATAATTAGGAAAATTAAGCATCTTCTGCAAAAGTGGGCTCCACTAAAATTCACCTTATCTTTGTGCCGCCAACTTAATAAATAATTTATTATACAAAAATTGTGGGGAATTACGGAAATTAAACGTGCAAATATTTAGTCATTTTTAAAGTGAAATAGTATACAAATCATGTGAATAAATTAATTATAATGTTAACTTGTCAATTAAAATTTAAACACTGGCTTCTGGATGACCCAGACCAAAGGGTGCAGCGGCCTTTGTTCTAAGGAAGAAGGGCGTCGCCTCTCTAAAATAAGCAAATTTTATTTTATTCTTCATTACTCTTGTCAACTTAAATTCAGAGCATTTTGAGTCCATCTAATTGTAAATATGGAGGACTTACAATGAAGAAGATGGACAGAATTCGCCCATGACCCTCAATGACCTTCCGTTACATTCGCCGTTGTTAAACTTTCCAGAATTTTCACACTGTCGCCCTACAAAACTCGCGGGATGGGTGATCGAGTCGGTGAACAGCTGGGGTGCCCTCATGTGACTGCACGCGTCTTTTTTCAAAATTTAAACTAAAATTATTCTTCCGTTCAATTTTTTGAAAGTGTTCAAAATCTGTACCGAATGAATTGATGCCCGACCAACAACCCGGTTGATCTCTTCGTCCACTATTCGGGTAAAAGTCCACGTGACCCAATTGAGAGCTCAATCCCAATGAGAACTTGGGGCCGTCTTCCCCGTCTGAGCCATGACATGATTTTTTAATTACAACTCGAAAATTCAGAGCGGGTAAATTGAAAGGAAATCTCACCAGTATGAATGACATCAACAAAAACTGCTTGCGTTCTGGAGAGTCTGTAGCCGTGACCTGGTTGACCCAACTCGAAACATGGACGAGCGGGATCCAAACCTTTGGACAAAAAAATTAAATTTTTCTGAAAATGCCGGGAAGGCTCATGTAACTTACCAGTGATTCGTTGGATGGCACCACCGAGTTCCTGTCCAACCATACCCGAGATTTGGGCACCAAGGGAATGGCCCACGAGATGAATTTTGCTAAAACTTGTCAACTTCTCTGTGACCAAAAATTTCAAAAGGGCCGCCACCCGAGAGGAGACCAATTTAGTGCACTCTGCTGCCCTCGTGTAGCCATTCATCAACGACCCTGCAGTGGACCAGTCCACCACTATCACGTTCAAATCCTCCGCCACCGTCAGGTAGGCTACAAAATTCATAGAGATTTTGAGACTCTCTGAAAGTTTTCGAAATTTTGAAAAAATGAAATTACCGTCTTTGGTGCCCTTGGGAAATTCAAAGAAAGGCTTGGCCACGAATCCATGAATGATGACCTTGACATTCTTCCCCTTGAGAAAATTTGACTTTTTCAAATTCCCCGCGTCCCCCACTTTCAATTCGTAGCCTTCCTTGTGGTACCTTCATTTTCAAAAATTTAATTAATTCAGATTAAAATATTTAAATGAGAATAAAATGAAAGTACTTTGTGTATAAAATGAATTTGGTTTTGGAGTCTTTGTTGGCGGCGCATTGATTGAAATTTGGGCGGCCACAGGCAAAATCCTGCGAAATCCCCACAGACTCCTCCCCCTCCTCCCGTATCTCCAAACTTGACCCCACCGCCAACTTCCACTCCAAAATGGACACCAGCACAACAATTAAAAATATTTTGGAAAATTCCATTTTTGGTAATTTTTTGAGTTTCTTGAAAATGTAAAAGTGGAAGGATGGAATTGATTTGATGACAAGTTTGAAAATGGAAAATGATTTTATACCCTCCACAATCCCATTGGGACAGATCACGTGGGGGGAATGAAAATTGAACTGAAAATAAAAGTTTGAACTTTGTTCCCCCAAAATGGGCCGAACTTGGTTAATTCGGGGGTAAAGGTATGGAAAAATAGACTTAAATTAATTGTTCAATTAAACTTGGCATTGTTCAACGAGGGCTCTGACGTCAGTTTAAAATGGAAAGAGTAAAATAAAATGACGCAAAAATAAATGAAAAATGATTGACACTCAAAAAGACTAGAAATAATTAAATTGACAGTTTTATTTACAAATTGTGGTTACACACAAATCACTCAATAAAATAGACAATTGAAAAATCTCTACAATTTAAAATTAATTACTTTTACCACTTTAACAGACTTGAACATTCTCCATATGATTTGACGGGGAATAGTCAATATTTTTATGGTTTGTGGTTTTAAATGTATTTAAATTAAAGAGAGAGAGATTTGACGAGAATGTTATTTCAGTTCAATTAAGTACACCTGTAGTACTTTGAAGCTCTTTAATTATAAGGACAATAACAGAGTGACCTCCAAATAGTCCCCATTACGAGGCGAGATGATCTGAAAGGTCAATTAAATATGGTGCTTGCCATTTACTTAAAGTAAAATTTTTAGTCTCAATAATGGGACTGTTCCAGCACGACACTGAATAAAAGTACAGAGAGCCAATCAATGTTCAATAGGGGCGGAGCTTGACTTACCTAAAAAATAAAAGTTATTTAAATCAGCAAAAATAATTATGTTCTTTTTTTCTGCTTCTCCATCACAAAATGTCGTGTGAACGGAGAGAAAAACAAGAAGGTTTTTTTACAAATAAAAAACGTGGACGGAAAGGTCCCTTGGGACATGTTCCACTAAAATTCAAAAAACTTTTCCATGAAATTCATTCCTATTATTTTTATGTCCATATATGTCTACAATTTGTCTCTCAGTCAAATTACGACGTTTCTCTTTGCCATAATAATTTAATCTTAATCCCCATTTAATATTTTCGATTGACCATTCCTTGTCTCTCACACTGTCCAGTAAAGAGTGGATGACATTTTTAATTATAATTGTAAAATAATTTAATTACAGTGCCCCAATTTTGAAATGAATTTAATAATTCAATCATTTCATTTCTACTCTCCAATCCTTCTCTTGTTCTTTGACAACATGGCCTCTGAATTGTTGGGAGGGTCAGAGCCTTTCAAAATGGGGGTGATGGTCAGAGGGGTCAATTTACAAGAAGGAATAATCCACCACCTTCCTCTCAATTGGTTCGTCCTCATTCTCGACGTCTCCTACACAAGGGACGCCTACGAGTTGACCCCTCGCCTACAAAACAAGGAGCAAGTGAGTTTCAACAAAAATGAAAAATTTATGCAAGGATATCAACAAGTGGAGCGACCAATCTTGATCCGGGCGTGGATTTTGAACAAAGAAATTGATTTTTCGTACCATTATTTTATCTTGAAATATGAGGAAACAAAAGGAAAAATAATGTTTTATGTTAAATATTTAAGGCGGTACATTTCAATTATTTTAATTCCCATAGACGCCCCCACCCCTTTCAACACCTCTCATCTTGTTTTCAAAATTCAAAATTATGGTCACAATCTTGAAGAAGAAGTGATGGAAAATATTTATTCTTGGTCCATGCTACACGACTTTGATGAGAGGAATCCAGACCAACCAGTAAAATATTCAAGACCCTTCACAACAATTTTTGTGGGTCACCAAAAAATCCTCAAAATTGACCCCTTCCTTCAACTCCTCGGCCAACGATACAATTGGGTTTCGAGTCCGCGACTAATTTATGTATTTCTTCAAACTGACCCTCAATTCCAATTTCCCACTCAAAAGAGACTAATTGACGAGGGCTGGTGGGTGAGTTTGGATGGAAAGAGAATGCGGAACTTAATTCATTGTCCCGATTTAACCCCGTCACCCTATTCAAAATTTGAAAAATGTGTTCAAACTAAAATAGGGCAACTACCCCGCGAGACATTTAAATTCTACGATGAAAATTCAGACTACAATGGGTTGGAACATAAATTGGAAGGTCAATCACCTTTTACGAGGGTGGAACAAGGTCAAGTGTCACTTAAAATGGCAACATGTGGCTCCCTTTTGTCCACCCTGAATGTCACAATTATGACGACGAAGAGTGAGGATTTGTTTGAAATATGGCAGGAAAATTTCGAGGACAAAAGCATGGACGATGTCGTCCATGCTTTTGTAAGTGCAAGTCAATATAGAATTCAAGTGGCCAATAAATTACGTCAACACTTGGCCACGCCCGCTTTCTTCACTACGTCACAAGTTACCTACATTTTTATCACGGCTGACCGGGTCATTTCAATTAATCAATTTATTATGACCCCATTTCAAATCTACAGTCGATCCTTTGACTCCTTCACGTGGCTCATTTTTCCCTCTCTATTCTTGCCACGCTCACTATCGCCCTCTTGTTTTCCTTTTACACACTCAATCACACATTTAAATGCAATGTCCCACTTTTGGCTGGTAATTTGGGCGGGATTATTTTCTGGCTTTTTGGGATTTTCATGGAAAAAAGTGACACAGAGGAGCCGCCATTATCAAAAAAAGAAGATGGCAAATTAGAAATGAACAGATTCAAAATTTTATTCGCGCTTTGGCTTCTCGCAGCTTTTATCCTCCTTAATGAATATCGCGCCGTCGTACACTCGGACCTCGCCGCACCTTATCCATTCGTGACGGAGTGGACCCAGGTCAAAGAATTTTACGCGGAAGAGCGAGAAAGAGAGATGAGATGGATTTATTACAGTGACCTGGGTCAACGTTTTTGTTTTAATAGAACCGAATCTACCAATTGGGAATCCCGCATTTTGACTCATAAAAACTTTATCCTGTTTTTTTACCAAATTATAAAAAATATGGAAAAAGTGGGATTTTATAGTGAAATTGTTGATGTTCTCAAGGTCCATTGGCCAAAGTGTTTCGATGAATGTGAAAATTTATACAAAAACTTGACAGCTAAACGATTGCACGATAACAATGCCAAAGAGAGCGAAGAAGAAGAAAATTGTGACGCCACTCCGGCGTGCAAACTCAGGCCTTCAAGAAATCCCAGGGCTCATCCAACAAATTTTGAACAAGCCCCGGAGCGTCCTCATATTGAGGGCGGATAAGTTTGAATTGTACTGGAACATTTTTACGAGAGCGATGAAACAAAAAAGGGTCAAGAGAGGGGTTATTCACTTTGCCCACAACAAAAAACAATTTGGTCAGGACGACTCTTTCAGTACCAATGAAGAATGGTTTGTATATGATGGACTGAGTAACCGAAAACCCGGGGTCATGCCGAAGCGGATGGCCAAGCTGATGGCAAGTGGGCTGTACTGGTTTTGGGAAAAATGGGACCAGATTCGCTTTGGAGTTTTTATGGCAAGGCTGGAATTTAAGGAGGAGAATGAGGTCAAGGAATATCAAGATTTAGGATTGGACAATTCCGATGTCCATTTAATTTTTCAGTGTTTTCTCATTTTTTCCATTTTGTCCGGGGTGGTGGGCTTTCTGGAGTTGGTTTGGTATTTTCGACGTTTAATTTACTCTCCAGTTAAGAGGGTGTCCCTTTTTCCAGTGAAGTTTATTTTGTTTTTGTTGTGCCTGTCTCACTAAATTAAATTATTTAACGAAATTATTGAAATCAGTTCAAGGACCCGTACTAATATTTTTTTTTACATTTTCACATGAATTTAAATTACTTAACTAACTACTTAATTATATAATTATTAAGAGTGTAAAATAGTTGGAGTTTTGTATTTTTAAAATGAATTTTCAAATTATCCAACCAACTGATTTTTTGTTATGAATTTATGGAATACTCATGAAATTAAATATTTATTTTTTCAATTAATTAAATGTACATTTATTATTGTATATAATTAGAATATTTCAAAAAATTTCAAATTTTCATGACCATGACTGTACCAAATCGATCGACAGGCGAAATTTTTTTTTGTACAATAAAAGAACATTTTAATAAATTGGAATGCAGTGCAGAAAATAATAGTAAAAAAATGAATTGATTTTCAAGTAAAATTGGGTCACGCCTGTTTTTATAGCTCCACCCATCTTCTCATGTTCAACGCTAGAATAGCAAATATAAAATTTGTTCAATATGTTGTTTCACGTGTACAAAAATGTGAAAAAGAAAGTCAATAATTTTTCCAGTTTGCATACCTCGCTTCAGCATGTTTTATCATATTTTTGACATTTATTTTCCAAAAAATTAGGTAACCGAGAACCTTGTTCCATGTAAACTAACTCAAACAACACGCCATCACTAGTCATATCACATAGGTGCATTTTACGTAACCATGTCACGTTTTAGTGTTCAAATACTATTTTTCAAATTCTCAGTACATTTTTTCAGCTAAAGTAAAAATTGTCCAATAAGTCTGTTCCAGAATGAGTTCCTCAATAAAATTTTTCCTAAAAATTTTATTAGCAATTTATCATCCAAAATTAACAATCTGTCATACAACCCACAGAAATTCCCGATAAAATCGAAATCGAACTAAGTCTCATTCTAAACAATTTCGACAAATGTTTCATCCACATCGTTCAATATTCTGAAACAACAGATCATCAAATGATCACCATGCCCCTCCTTCTAACAACGTTGCATCATACAACACTTTCGAAACAAGAAAAAAATTCGGGGATGCTCTCATGGAACTTGAATTCGCCATTTATTATTGACTATAAAATCACCTATGAATTGGTACACTTAAATGTTTCTAAACACCTTACGAGTCACATCGAGATCAATTTATTACCAAGCAATGAACATGTCAACTGAATCCATTTTCTAATACAAATTGGTGGGATATGAAGTCAATTCTTGATGGACAATCTCGTTTCGTTTTTATGGTGATAAAACAAGAGGTGTGGGAGAATTGCGTGTTAAAAAATTTAAATTCTTTTATTATTTTGGATATTTATGAGAATTACAAAGCCACTTATTTGGGCCCGCTCTTCATTCTCCTGCACACCCACACCCCAAAAAATCAAATTAAAAATAGTTTGGTCCAAAAAGATCTCTATTTTTGCCACTCATGTTTCCGCCCCCAAAGGGAAATGGTTGTCAACTCCGCATTCAAATGTCCCGCTCCTTTGTCTTGCTTTAACGAAATGATGGGATGCTATCGAAGGACTGTGGACCACGGTCGAAATTATCGTTGGCAAAGTTTGGATTTTATGGACAACACCCCGACCCTCAAAACAATATCGGTGGACCTCACTGAAAAAATGTGGGACGCCCACTCTGACCCCTTCAAAAGGACCCTGCCGCTACCCCTTGAGTTATCAATCGAATTATTTTTATTAGGCCATCTCAACACGACCCTTAATACCCTGAAGGGCCCACCAGAATACGGACCTTTCACTCAAGTTCGATTTGGCTACAAATTCACAAGTTTTGTAACTCAGGCTTTTCTCATCCCCACCAATTTTGTGGGATTCAAACATATTTATTATAAATTCATCACAACAGATGGAGTACAAAAAATCAAGTCCAGTTTCGAGATTTACGTGACCCCGTTCGACCTTTCTGTTTGGCTCATTTTATTTACTTTAATTTTGTGTATTTGTTGCATCGTAGCTTTGGCTAATGATTATTGGACTTTAAATGGATGCATTCGAAATTGGGCCAATTCCCGCCTTGAAATGTTCAAAAAATTATTTATTGGAAGTTTAACTTGGCTCAGTCGAATTTTAGTGGATCAGTGCAATCGAGAGACGCCATTTTTATTCGAGGAGCGCATTAAAAATAAGGAATTTTTGATAGTCCATCAAATACCCCGAGTTTTTCTTGGACTTTGGTTAGCCATGGCTTTTATACTGACAAATTTTTATCGAAGTGTCCTTAATGCTGAATACGCCCTTAACTATCCTTACTACACCAAGTGGAATGACCTCAGGTCAATCTACGAGTCAGAAGAGAATTTCAAGACCTACCACACCCAATTGGATATTCCCTGTATGACGCCAAAAGAAAAATCAAAGAGAATTGCGATGTCACGTGTTATGTTACACACGTTTGTTAGATACCAGGCTAAATTCACGCCCCATTTTTATGCCGTTTCGGAAATGGCTTATGACACTAATTTCGAATGTTTGGAAGCATGCCGTAGTCAACTTTTTGCCCCTTATAATGCCACTTTGTGTAAAATGGTGAAAAAATGTCATAAATTTTACATAATTAATAAAATATTAAATCAAAGTGACGTCATCTGTCCGACTGAAGTGAGTACTTTGGTCCAGACAAGTTTGAACAGGCAAAAAACAATTTTAGTGACCCCTGCAAGTGATTTTGAGTACTTTTGGAACACTTACAAGAAGGCAATGTCCAAGAATAAAAATTTAAAGTTTTCACATAATTGAAATTTCAAGGATTACTATTTTGCTGATTAGACTGGATGCCTTTTATCCAGCGAGCCAGTACAAGGTTACGTGGAGAGGGACAAGGATGGCTGGAAGGGGATTAGACCGATGCAGTGGAGATTAATGAATTTGTTGAGTTCGGGGATTTACGAATTGTGGATGGAGTGGAACCAAATTCGATTTTTGGAAAGGGAACGTCGAATGAATAAGACGGCCCATGTCGATGAAACGGGCCAAGAATTTAAAGCACTTTCTTTGACTCGGTTATTGATATCGTTTTTAATTGTTATGGGAGGGGCATCCCAATTTTAATTTTGATTTTTATTGTAGAATTTATCTTCTTTCAAAGACACTCGATTTGGCGATTGCTTATTAATTTTGTGCAAATTTTTAGACAGATTTGGCTTCAATTTTGCGAATATTTTGGACAAATACGAAATAGGCCACAAAATATTTTTGGTGGGTCAATATTTTGAAATGTTAATTTTTCAGATTAAATAATTATTGGTATAAAGTTGCACCGTAATTTAATTGCCAAAATTATATTTATTTTTTAGTCAAAATAAATCTAATCAATGTCAATTTAATTAAGATTTAATTGTTGAACAAATTGAGTTGCCACTATTAAAGCGGACACAATTTGAGATGAAATCTGGAAACGAAAAATTTTTGCACTAGTTAAAATAAAGTTTGTTAATTAATTTCACTTGCAAAAATAATTTGCAAAAAAAAATTACCCCAAGTAAAAGAACTTTATCCACATGGAAATAATTTCCCAATGAAATTTTTGATCCTTGTGCCAAAAAATCGTACGTTATTTTTGCCTGTAGTAATTTTTGAATTAATTTATTATAAAACTTCAATTTTATTATTTTTTGCAACATAATTAAATTCAAATTAAAAAACTTTACCTCCATAATTATTTTTGTATCAAAACTGGTGGTCGTCAATCCAATGAAATATTTTGCAACTCTTTTTTCCTAGCAAATAAAATTAAATAACTTAATAAAACAAATTGCGAATAATTTATTTATTTTAATTAGTAGAAATGTTTAATTTAATTTTTACCTGTATTAATATATTCTCAGCTACAACAACTTTAAAATATAATCTCGTCATAATAATTAAACTATGACCTCCCGCAATGAATTTTAAGACAATTGACCCTTCAACATGATTAGGAAGATTAAGAGTCACTAAAAGAAAGCTAGTTAATAAAATCATACAACTCAGAATTAAAATTAATTCTCGGGGTTTTTGCCATCTTCCCGCCATTTCGCATTGTTCTCTTATCATCAACATTAATTTTCGCATCTCTTTTAACTTTCTTAATTCCTCTAATCCAATTTCATATTCATTTTCGCAATGTACCAATTTTCCATGTCCACGATTTAAGTCCATGTGAATCTGAAAAACAATTGAAAAGTTTTAAAAGTGTGCAAAATTTGAAGTGTTGAAAATAATTTAATTGTTAATTTATACTAAACCTGTTTAAATAACTCAGCCAAAATTTTATGACTCAAAATAACTTTAATGTCTTCAAATAAAGGAGTCCAATTTTGCAAGAAAAATGTCCCCACATTGAGCACACTCCACACAAAATGTTCTTGAACCCACCCCATCGACCCCATTCCAAAACCAAAAACGAGAGTGATGGTCACGGAAGGAATGGTGGCATAAAAAATGACGAGGGAATTTCTAAATTTTGAAATATTATACAAATATTCTTTTTTCCCGCCAAATTCTTCGCGTGACATGACCTCCTCAATCCCATCAAAATTGTTGATGAATCTCCCAATCAATCCGGATTGTAACCAACCAATTACAATTTCGGCAATGGTTAAAATTAAAAACATGGGAGTGATGACCCACAAAAAAATGGCGTAAGACCATTCCGACTCAAGGATTTCGTTGGGGTCAATCGATTTATTAGTTGTGCTTTCGCTCCCCAATCTATTTTTGTTTACAAAAGAAAGCCATTAAGTTTAATTGAATTTAATTATTTGAAAGGTTTTTTTTTACCCAGAAACTTCAATTTCATTGTTGCTTTGAAAATTGAAGGCATCCGCCACAAAAGCAAGGATAACTAGAAGGGCTGTTGTGAAACAAGTTAAGGTGGATGAGGTCATGACCTTAAATTGATATTTTGGAGTGAGGTCATTCTTGTTGTGAATTGTTAAGGGACAAGTTCCACACCAACGAAGGACTTTGATAAGTGGTTTATACTGGGATGAGATGGATGAATTTTGCAAGGAAATAATTGGCACACGAAATATTGACAAGAGAGTTTTTTGCATTTTTTTAATTTGTAAGATTGCGAATGTTTAAAAAAATGCCAACTTTCTTCAAATTAATTCACACTTGACTTCACTGGAGGCTTGGAACTGAAAATGGAATGGAGAAAGAGAAGAAAGTTGCAAATGGTTTAATTTATGGACTTTAATTCGAATAATTAACTAATTGGATAAAAAATAATTTATGAATAAAATAAAATATTAATTGTAATTAGTTTCCACTGTGCCCACACTCTCAGTTACTTTTGCAATTCCTTCCATATTAACTTTTAGACGTCAGTGCCAGTGCACATTTGGATTGGGGATTTGTAATTGGACGGAAACGGGAATAGAGAAAGTCAAATTAAAATTTGGAGAAAGCTTATTTTTTGCAATCCCCACTTAACTTGGACACTTTATTTGCCAAATGTCAATAAATGAAGATATCGATCCATTTTTTGCACGAGTATAGATGATTTTCATAAAAATGCCACACCCCAAAAAATATCTTTTGTTTTAATTTACCTATGAAGAGCTGTACAATACTAATCGGCACCGTTTCTCATGTTAAATTAATTTTATTATTATCAAAATTGAAGGTTTTAAGTTTTGAAAGTCAATTTATTGACATTTGAAATCTGTTCAAGTTAAATTTTAATTGAGATTAAATTTTCTGTAAACAATAACATCAATTTTGTTTTTGTAAATTGACATTGACCATAGATGGTTTAGAGTTTGTAAAAAATAATTAAAAATAACTAGAACTCAAGATAATAAAATTAATGTTTTACGTTAATTTAATTTGGGCGCATTTTACCGTGGGCAACGTTACCTCGATATTGATTTCCCACGGAGTCCAACTAATTGTGAAACTCTTGTGCTGTTGTTATCTCACCAGCCAAATCCAGAGCCCTCCATTTTTCTAAATTTTCTCGACATTTGCACAATCTCATGACCACAACAACCAAAATGACAACCATCAAAACGTCCTAATTAGCTAATTAGCATAAAATCAAAAACGGATGGAATGTTTATTGAAAATTGCAAAATTTGATGAACCGAGTCCAATATTCAAAAAACAGCACCTTCATTAACTTTACCAGTAATTGACATTACATCCAATTATTGGAGCCTGGAACACTTTAAGAGACGCTGAGTCAGGGAGAATATGTGTTTTTTTATAAAGAGTAGAGATGATTGAAATGGCACAAAGTTGTGATATAATATTAATTAAATTGTAGTCACATAATTTTTGTCAATAAAAATAAATTATTAAACCAACCAAAATTTATTGCCAACATCAAACACAACACTTCAATTTGACCCATCAACTAAGCAAAAAAATAACATTAAATCTTACCCAAAAGATGGAGAGCGCCAGTGAAAAGATTTATTTGACAAGCACATTAATTTTTAATTTACACATTTTATTATAAAATGAAAAACTAAAGCGTGTAAGCTCTGTTCTCATGTCGTAAGCCTACTCCATATCTTCTGGGAATTCCAAGAAAGTTGGGCCAGCTAAGTTTTCATCATGAACTTCGACTCTGTACAAAAGATAAACTTTGTAGTGTCATATTGTTGATGGAAAAAATAGCTTAATATGATTGCAGCACCAAAAGTAGAAGTAGCACTAAATTTGTGGCACTAACAAGTATTATTTTCAGTCGTATTTTATATAATTTTATATATAATAAAAACAAATATCCAGCAGAAAATACAACACATTGTAATTGTGCTGAAAAAAATAATTTAGTGATAAAACATATTTTTAGTGCTGCCGCTATAAAAAATTGTGCCGTTTCTAATTAAAATAGTGCTGCTAAAAATGCTTCTCAAAAAATCTGAGATTAGCATTTCGCTGGCTTGCAAGCAAAATAACCTATCTGCACTTTTTGCTAAATGTAAAATGACCTATCTGCACTTTTTGCTAAATGTAAAATGACCTATCTGCACTTTTTGCTAAATGTAAAATGACCTATCTGCACT
>JAQIVZ010002452.1:0-20806 GCA_034700945.1 Arrhopalites spinosus
AAACTCCGCAGTTTACATATATTATTTGAGGGGTATCGTCTGCACTAGATCAACACTTTGGCTTTCTTTTAAGTGGTCAAGAATTCTTTCCACTTCCTCTACTTCCAAAGTTCTAGCCGTTTTGCAAAAGGCCTTCAATGGAAATTTTAGATTTTGATTCAATTGTTTTATGAAAACTTTCAAAAAGAATTTTTTCATCAAAATTTCAATAAAAATTCAAATGATTGGTGGAAAAAAATTATTTTTGAACTTTTTCATCATGTTTGTTATTTTGAAAATTTAGAATCAACAAAATTCGGTGATATCTTTGGCAACAAGAGCTTTATGAATATTTTTGTTGCCGTAGAAAATAAATTGACACTTAGAAAATTTTGATCTATCCTCCCTACTGACCTTCCCCTTAAAAAAATTAAACAAATTGAAAGACATATACTATTTATTGACCAGATAGTGCATAGAGTGTAGATAGATAGTTCATATGGCATTCATTGTTATATTTATATTTATTTTTTATTTATTCATTTCGATTGACCTATTGGTTTCCAGCTTGATAAATTGTTACGGCTACAGATTCGAATTAAGCCCATTGAACTTTTGAAGTTGGGTGTTACATGATACCGGTCGCTCGATGCCACTCATAAATTAAAATAGGAGTGTCTTAGGTTGTCTAGCTTGTGGTTTAATCATAAACTGCCCACTGTAAGCTTCGTTACCTGCTTCAGTTCAAGTATAGTTCTCTTTAAAATCACGGCAAGAACACTTGCAGGACGTTTTTTGGGAACTTCACCGAAGACGCCATGAAAGTTTACTTGCTGTACCTTAAAGAACGTTGGGTTCCAGCTTAAAATTATAAACGGTTCAGTACGTACGTCTATAGAATTACATAGTCCTTTATAACAAAAAAGACCCGGGAAACAATTCCAATGAGTCTTGCATTTTTAATTCTCAGGAAAACATGCATTCTAATGAAACAAATTCAGGATAAATTGAAAAAGACACAAATTGTATTTTTTAAAGTTGTCCGACATCACGTTTTATCATGTTTGGCGCAAATTTTTTAACACGTTGTTTTTGTATTGAATAAAGGGTCGAGCGGGGCTACTGTACCAACAAGTTTCACAGGGTTTCAAGTTTGAATGATTGTATAGGCCGAAAATATAAATCAACAGTCTCTAAATTGTTTGAACGTTTAAAGCAACTACTTAAGTACCATACTATGCAAAGTAAAACTCATTTTCGTCATCCGGATCATTCTAATTAATTATTAGTCCGTCGAGTTGAAATTCGTAAAAGTGCCACAAAATGGGACTATTACGAATGCTTGGGCTAATACGAGCATTTTCAATTGTGACCAAATCTTTACCAACAATTGTCACAAAATGTCCCTGGCGATGGGCACTGTTAACGTAAACATAACCTGTCCATCAAACATAATATTTGACGCCCCGCTTGACCTGTAGAACGGCGCTTGCAAAGTACCCTGGCAAACTTGAACGCAGCCTTACAAACCTTCTGAAACAATTCAGAGAAAAAGAAAAGATGATGATACCAAACAAAATTTCTTGTTGCATGACCTCACAATGATTAAAAGGTTGACCTAAGACCTGGGTCAATGTTTCTTGAGACCTGTCAATATAACTTAAATGTCTATAGTACAGTAAAAAAGGTCAAAAGTACATTAGAAAAGTAAAATGGTAACCTGTAAAGGTCACCAAAAACGTTAGAGGTCAAGCTGTTCATCATTGGGAGGTCACACAAAAAAGAAATCTTGTTGAACATGGTCATCTCCTGAGTATCTTCGATCTTTTTCATAATTTTTGAACTCTGCATTCAATTTGCTGGAACATTTTTCCAAGTGGTCTTCAAAAGGTCAAGTGAGAGGTCAATAAATGTTTTGATGAATAGGCCATGATTACACAGCCAAGATCTATCTCTAGACCAACTTTCAAGTTATTTCAGTGACAAAAAGTGACAAAAAATGATGATTTGATTCATTTTCGTAAGGGTTAAATGGTTTTCACCAGCAAAAGTATTGATAGCTCCAGCAAAAATATTTTACCAGCAAAAATACTGAAAACGCCAGAAAATTTATTGTAAACATCAGCAAAAATATTGGAAAGGACAGCAAATGTTTAAAAGCATCCTGTTTATATTTGTAACACAAGTTTTTATTCGAAAAAATTTTTAAATACAATTTTGTCAAAAAATATTGGGATTTTTTGTATACCTTAATCAACTCATTGGCTACTTACAGAAAAATTCCCAAGTTTTTTTTACTTCTATTTGGATACACTTCCATTCACGAAGATTATTAAATGAATTCATAATAGCTTTTCGAACACGTGAATGATTATTTGATACAAATGTAATTTTTATTCAACATTAAGAACTTTTCGATATTTCGACTAAATATTAGTCATCTTCTTTTTTTGACTTGTCCTTTTCACTCAAAAAATCGAGAAAAGAAATTTTCAAGATTTTTCCTGTATTTTGTAAATTGTTTTTAAAACGTTGACCCCGGGCTGAGGTCATAGAGCGTAATATATGATTTTCCCTATGTCAACTACATGGTTACAAATGTAAACCGGGTCAGCCTTTAGTGTGATTTTTTTTGATCAGCCGGACTAGGGTTAATTGTTGCAAAACATAAGTTTTAGGTACAAAACTAGGTCCATATTAAATATATGTACAACTACTATTTATTTGTGCCAATATAAATTAAAAACTCTTGGACTAGTTTTAATTGTCATAATATCACCTTAATAAAAATTATGATTGAAGTTGCTGAAAAATCACAATTAAAATTGACTAATTTTTCAAAATTCCATTACGATCAAATGGAGAATTCTCTTCGCGCTAAAATACCCTGCCAGTGACGTCACACTTCATAGAGTGACCACCTGTTTCCACCCCCAACATCTTTATCATTGCTATCTCCAGCTCCCTGTTTTTAATATACTTAATTATTAATTACTAAAGTTTGAATAGTTTGCTGCTATTTCAAATTATTTTCTGCCGGTTTAAAATATTAGCTGGTGTTTCAATATTTTTGCTGGCGTTTCAATATATTTGCTTGAAAGTTCAACAAATTTGCTGGCGTTTCCAATTAATTTGCTGGTGCCAAAAATAGCACCCGAATTTTATTAACTGCAAGCCAAATTCAAGTCCCATTTATGGAGCCCATTTTAAATAAAATTAATCTCAATTATTTTATACACATAATTTCAATCCAATTATCACCCCAATTAAATTATCAAATTAAAAGTTCAAAAATTGCTATCATTCTCACATGTCTAAATTCAAAGAGGAACAGCAGTAACAATTGCAAGTTGGAAAAAAGAGCGGGAATACAAAATTTGAATATTTTGTCCAAATTAAAATTTATTGGCGGTTATTTCAAAATTATTTTAATGGCTTCAACTTCCCCTCATAATTTTCAAAAACGTTTTACTGTAAAATTCCCTTTTCGTACCATCACTCCTTCTCGTAAGGAATGGCGGATTGAGCCAAAATTCCAGTTGTTTATTTTACCACAAGAGGGCTTTAAATTTAGTCATTTTTGGAATGAGAATTTACTCGAAACTTCAAGAAAATGGCAGGAACCACGCCGATTTTTGATGCCGATATTCATTCTACTCTACAAAATTAAAAGCAACAGAGGGGGCCGGGGCCAGCGGGAACTTTTAAATATTCAAATTGGTCAAGGATATCTACTTTGTTTTTACTGTGGCTACAATAAAATAAATCACCCGCGGTTTAAATTTAAATGTCAACTCTTATCTCCCATAAGTGAAATTGAATGTTGGCGCCGCATGTGGAAAACGTTTGAAAAAGCTGTGGGTCACAAAAGTCAAAATATATTTTGGTCACCTGACATTGATGACCCTAAATTTTATGCTGAGGGTAAAATAAACACTTTTTTGTATGACTCAATTCGACATACGAGGTCAAGTGTCAAGAGTAGAACAATGCATTTTTTACTGGGGGCTCAGAATGCGTCGCTAGTGTACAATTTCGAGGTCACGAGGTCAGATTTATTTCGTTTTTATATTAACAACACAAGTCCCAAGTCAGTGTATGAACATTTTTTACAAACCGGCTACACAGAATCTTTCAAATTCATTACGGCAGATGGTGTCTCCAATTTGTCTAAAAGTCCCCTCAAAATGATTATCGTGCCCTTTGACCTTTCCATCTGGGTGGTCCTTCTTTTTATCCTTGGAGTGACCTCTGTTTTCGTTTTTTTGGCTTCGAATGGGCATTGTCATTGGAACTTTGTGTGGATTTACAGAATTTTGGTAGAGCAGTGCGACAAGGAGTTGCCAGTGCCATTTTTTATTTTAAGCGGCGCCAATAACGGTGGCACCGGTGTATTTTTTAAATGGCGGCTAATTTTGGGGGTATGGCTCTTCATGGGTCTTGTCTTGACGAATGCCTATCGCAGCTTTATAAGTGCAGAGTATACTCACAGCATGCCCTTCAAAACAAAGTTGACCTCAATGACCTCACTCAGTGACCAAAATTTCACTTTGTTTGTCTCTCAACTCGTTTACGGTTATTGTGGGCGTGACCGACACATAATGGTCACCAGGATCCCTCAAACGATCGGATTATTTGACCACACTTGTAGCATTTGTATAGGGACAATTTTTTTGAGAAAAATTGTCGTCATGACCCGCATGGATCGCATGGGTTGTGTTTCTCTCTGTCCCAGGTCAAGAATCTCAGGTGTGACCTTCGTGGGGTCAGGCTGCGAGGATTTTACAATTTGTCAAGGATTAGTCAATAAAATCAATTTATTATCAATATATTAATGAGTAAATCAAGAGTCACGTGTTTTAGTGACATTATAAATGAACTAAATAAACCTAAAATGGCCCTCGTAGTGTTGGCGGATGAATTCAAATATTATTGGCATGTTTTCGAATGGAATATGAAAAGAAATTCTAAATTCAAATTCTTCCATAATCTCAACACAGACGATCAATTTTTGACACTGCCATTGGGCTTTGCTATTGACCCTATTTGGTCACCTGGTCAAGGTCAAGTGATTTTAGAGAGAATGGGAATTCTAATTAGTTCAGGAATTCATTTGTATTGGACTCAATTTGATTTTATCCAACAAACCACCGACAAAAAAAAACTATTCAGCAAGCACGTGACTCATTTATTGGGGAAAATGGCAAAAAATGAGTGGGAAAATTTGAAAAGTTTGTCTCTTGAAAATTCTGATATTTGGATCATTTTTTATATTTCTACCATCCAAATTATTTTAACTCTAACTTTTTTTACAATCGAATTTGCATGGTGGAATATTAAACACACACCAAAAAAGTTTTTTGTCAAATCAAAAATGAAAAAAAATGCAAAATTCTCAATTTGCTCAATTTTGTAAAATCCCAAAATAATTACGCATGGCGCCAAAATAAATTCTAATAATTGTTTTTCACTCTGATTTCTTTTTTTAAAAAAAATTGCACTTGAATTTCATGCCAAAAAAAATTTACTGAACAAAAGAAACATTAAAATTAATTCAAAGGTGGAGAGTAGAATTTTAATTTAAAAAAACCAGCGGGAAAGTTTGTGTGTATAAAAAAAGGGGGATAATAATTTTTTAATCTCAATTCAATTTTCTCTTTAAATGATTTTACAAAAGAGAAATATAAATTTTTATTCCCTTTTTTTCCCTTCTGTTCTACACATGGCGTGAAGTGAAGTAAGAAAAAAAATTGTAGCCAAAACAAAAGGGAAACAAGTTTATGACAAGTTTCTCTCTCTTTTGAAAATGATCTCACAAATGTTTACATTTAATTTTTTTATTGTAATCTCAATTGACTCGTTAATTTTAGTTATAAAATCACAACAAACATAAAAAAACCAGTTTTGCACTCTATTCCTTCCCATTTAAATTTTCAATAATTTGCAATCCATTTTCCAACCCTTGCCCTCTGTCCCTTGGGGGCAATTGAAAAGGATTGGAAAAATCCATAATTCTTTTACCATTTCACCTTTTTGTACTCTTTTAACTTACTCGATGTTTTTCAGTCATTTAAAAAATTTAAATTAAAATAGTTAACAATATTAATTATGTTAATTAAAAAAAATTCAAATTTTGCATAATAAATTTTGCTATTTACTAATGCCTGTGATGATTTCTTGAATTATTTTCTTGGCAAAAAGTACCGGGAAGGAGATACGAACAAATTAAATTTAAATTAGTCATCATTTTATTTAAATCTATTTTCACTAAAGGTTTCTTCAATTTCCCGCTCTCTCCTTTAACAATTTTTTGTCCATTTTGAGGCCGTCTTTCCTCTTGAGGTCGTTTTTTCTCAGACTCTTGGAGAACCGGAGGTGTAGCCGGAAGTTGAGGTTTCCTGTCCAGGGGAATGGCTACTAAAAGTTTGTTGGGTTTTTGTTGCGAATTTGCAAAATTTTGGTCATGTGGTTCTTCAGCTTTGATTGAAATTTGCCTCTCTTTTTCTTGAGACTGGACATGTTTTTGGTCACATGTGTCTTGAATTTTATGTGGTTTTTCTTGTGGTTGTTGTTCAAAATAAGGGGAAAGAGTTTGGTCAGTTTGTGGTTGAGCGGCATGTTTAAAATTTTGAGAAATGGCTTGGGTTTTGAGTTGATTGTACTGTTGGAATTTTTGAGCTGGAGATGAATTCAATTCTAATTTCATATTGTCGGACCAAGGATATCCATTGTAGTGGCCATAATATTTATTTGGTTTTGGTTTGTAATTTGCCAATTTATTGGAGGACATAGATTTTAATTGAGATTGTTTTGTTGGTTTCACATAATTTTGGGCGCTATTAAAATTGTGATTGGGAATTAAAGTATGGACACTAGGCTTGGTGTAGTGGGTGCCATGGTTGGGGATTTCCCATTGAAAATTTTGGGGGGGATTGGCAGTTGGATGGGTTTTGGTCATGGGAGTCCATGGACTGTAGTCCATTACTGTGGCTGCATGAGGACCCAATTGATGTTGATTTGCAAGAACCCCTTAATTAAATTTAAATGTTAATGTTTACTTCAGAATGATCAACTCAAATAACTTTTAATTTTTAAACTAAAAATTAATTTACATTGAAGATGTTGTAAATTTAATTGCTCCAAAGTGTACTGTGGCATGGCTGAGATGGAGATGAATTTGAGAGCAATTAAAGTCAAAAGACTGGAGATAAATTTTGACTAAAATTGTAAATTAAAATTAATTTAAAATAAATTAACAGCCAAAAATTTTGTAATTATTTTTACAATTAAATTAAATGATAATTTACCATTAAATTCCAGTGGCCCATCTTCTGGAAATTTTTGTCTGTATTTTTTTATGTAATTCACGAGTCACGTGGTTTTCAATTAATAACAAAAAAACTTTTAATAAACTTGAGGGGATTTTTGGTAAAGTTGTTGCGGTTCTTTGAGTCTTGATCAAAGTGTTCTTGTTTTCTCATCTCAGTTTTGTTTTTAAGAGAGAGAAAGTTTGTGCATGTCATAACATGCAAAACATGACGCCCCCTTCTCCTTTTGTGCACCTTTTACAGCAATTACAGCTGCTACTCTATTACGTTTAATTAACAAAACAAGTTTTGTCCCTCCCACAAAGAACAGTGAAAGTCCTTTGTGCATGCACATTGATGACTATGACAGTCTCAAGACAAATTTTGTGCAAAAAAAATTATTTGGCCAATAAACTCTCTCACCTATTAAACATCATGATTAAAAAATGCATCTTTTTCATCTCTTGTTCACCTGTCCACTTATCCACATTTTTTTACATAATCTACTTCGTGTTGGATAGGGTCAGGATTTTTATGCCATTTTTATCACAGCCCCCCCCCCCTCTATTTGCTTTGCCTTGACCAGATGAGCCTCATAAGGCAAGCGGAAGGAGTTGAAAAATTTGCAAATTCTGCGAAAAATTATAAATGCAAATGGCAAACAAATGACAATTTTAAGTAATTTTTGTCATTGTGGAGATATCAAACTTTCGTCTTGAATTTAATTTTTATTTAATGCCAAAATAATGGAGGAAATTATTAAAGTTTATTTATGGTAAGAAAGTTTTTTTTAAATGAATTTTTTAATATTTTGATATTTAAATTGAGTGATTTTAATGCGAAAATTTGCGTGCTTCTAATTTTAAATGAGAATTAAAATAATAATGAACAAGTTAATTTTTCTTTTTCGGCAACTTCATTCCTTGTACATGAAGCACATCAGGAATAAGCCCGCCCATTTTCTTTATTTATTGACAAAATGTTTTCTTTTTTCTTTGCCAAAATCAATTCATTTTTTCAGAAACTGAGAAAATTATTCTAGTGGCAAATTAAAAAGGAAAAAAATTAAGATGGAGAGTCAATAAATATTATTTTTTGCACAATTAACTAAGGCAGTGTATACTTAATTTACAATTAGAATAATTATTATAAATTGAAATATTTTCCACAAACACATTTAACTTAACAAGTCTAATAATTAATATCTTTATTGTTTTTTTTGTCTTCATTTTAAGCTTAAGAGGGTCAAGTGGTCATCTTCATTTTATTGGAGTTGACCTTGAGGGCGTTGATGGCTCTACAAAGAATAAACGAAATTAAATTAATTATTTATTTATTCCATCGAAAATTAAATTCTAGGAAAATAATGATAGCAGTTGGCAGCAAATGACGGTAATTTTATTAGATATTCAATTCCTTACCACTGGGCTCATGCCCCTTGCAGCTGATCCTCGTGCTCGAACCTTGGACAAAGCTTGGTCAGCCAAATCGGCGTGCTCTTCAGCTTCTTCCAATTCCTGTTGTGCCTTGCGGAATTTGGCCAAGTTGAGGGCGGCAATTTCCTCCTGCAATTCAAAATTTGAATAATTTTTTAAACAGTTTCGAAAAATCACTATAAATTATTGACTTTGCACGTCTCTAGTGTTCGTACTCGCCATTGTGAGTAAATAAAACTGGAGGGGTGCAAGATAAAAAAAAGGTCCTGATAAGACAAAAAAGTTGGAAAATTTAAACTTACCGCCTCCTCAATCTGTCGCTTGTAGGTTTTGATCTTTTGTTGAAGATTATCAACCAAATCTTGCATCCTCTCATGATTTTTCCTGTCCTCCTCAGCCTGGAAAGTCAATTCCTTGATACGTCGATCACCCTTTCTTAGATTCTTTTGCGCATCCGCGTGCCTTCTTTGTTCACCATCCAACTCATTTTCAAGGGCTCTAACTTTCTCTTCCAATTTGGCAATAGTTTTCTTGCCACCCTTAAGGACGTTACTTTCGGCTTCTTCCAATTTCGCTTGCATGTCTTTAACTTGACCTTCATAAGCCTTGCGCAATTTGGTTGTGTTGGCTGCATGTTCTTGTTCTGCTCGCAAATCGTCGGCTAATCTTGCAGCATCGACCATGGCTTTCTTTGCTTTTTCTTCAGAATTCTTTGCTTCATTCAAAATTTCTTCTAGGTCAGTGTGCAAAGTTTGATGTTCGGATTCAAGTTTCCTCTTGGCGGCTGCCAATTGTGCCGTTTGAGCTCCCAATTCGTTCAATTGTTCGTGTGAATCGGTCAATTCTTGTTCAGCTTGACGACGAGAACGATCAGCTTGTTCCAAGAGTGTTCGGGATTCTTCGACTTCGTTTGCCAGAGCGTTGGCACGACGTTCGACGATTCCATACTGTTCCCTTGTTTCGTCGATAGCGCGTTGTTCTTCCTCGACGTGGGCTCGGACTTCGGTCAATTGTTGCTGGTAACGTTTAATACTTTTTTGGGCTTCAGCATTGGCTTTATTTGAATGATCGAGAGCGATTTCAAGTTCGTTGATGTCACTTTCGAGATTCTTTTTGATCCTTAAGGCTTCATTCTTTCCTTTGGTTTCGGCTTCTAAGGAGGCTTGCATTGAGTCAAGAGCACGTTGATGATTTTTGCGGGTGTTTTCAAATTCTTCTTCTTTTTCTTGAATTCTTCGGTCAATTTCTTGACGTACTTGGGATAATTCGAGTTGACCACGAAGAACCTTGTTTTCCTCTTGTTCGAGTGTGGCTTCAGCTTCTTCGAGAGCTGCTTGAAGTTCTTCTTTTTCAATTTCGAGACGTTTTCGGGCTTTTTCAATCTCGTGAATGTTGCGACCACCTTCGGTTATTTGATCCATGAGGTCTTTGATTTCGTCGGCGAGATTTTTATTTTCACGTCGAACTGATTCGAGTTGTTCTTGACCTTCTTCGTAGACAGCTTTAAGACGGAAAAGTTCGGTAGAG
This sequence comes from Arrhopalites spinosus, assembly GCA_034700945.1. Taxonomy (NCBI): domain Eukaryota; kingdom Metazoa; phylum Arthropoda; class Collembola; order Symphypleona; family Arrhopalitidae; genus Arrhopalites; species Arrhopalites spinosus. Next base: position 10,250 of record JAQIVZ010002452.1, read on the forward strand.
TAGTTTCGACATTCTTTTTGGGAGGCGTCGACTTCCTGGGAAAGGTCGTCAACTTTGAGTTTCCATTCGTTGATAATTTTGTCGAAATATTTTTGTTTCTTTTCCATCGTAGCAGCGAGTGTTCGTGCACGGTCTACTTCAACGGACATGTTTTCAAGTTCGGCGGCGATTCGATTTTTGGTTTTTTCGACGGTGACTGCCTTCTGGTTTAGTGATTCAATGGCTTCTTCTGCTTCTTCAAGACGGGATTGCAATTTTCGTCTGCAAACATTTAAAAAATAATTTATTAAAATAAACAAACACCATCGAATAAAATTGAATTTGACCTAGGTAGGTCAGCTTTAGCTTACTTGGCTTCATCCAACTCTTCACATCGAGCAAGTCCCTCGGTCTCGTATTTGCTTTTGAAGAATTGAGCATCGGCATTGGCTTTTGACAGTTGACGTTGAAGGTCAGCCTTACCATCAGATTCTTCATCGATTTGACCCCGAAGTCCGTCGAGGTCATGTTCGACGTTACGGAATTTACCCAAAAGAGTTGCCCTTTCGCGTGCCTCTTCATCAGCAATTCTTTTAGTGTCTTCCAATTGAGTTGCTAAAGATACCTTGAGTTTACTCAATTGAGAAATTTGAGATTCGCTTTCTTCTAGTTGACGACTAAGGTCACCATTTTCAATGGCGAGACGTTTTTTCGATGAATCGAGCTCACCCAAACTTTTTGAAATGACTTCATATTTATTTGAAATATCATGAACTTGTTGAGCCAAATGTTTGTTTAGTTTTTCTTGTGAAGCTTTTTCGCCTGATAAATGATCCATTGCGGCGCGAGCTTCGTTGAGTTCGCTGGCTATTTTCATGCGGTCCTTTTCAGTTTTGGCTTTCAATTTATTCAAATTGTCAATCTGTTCAGCCATTTCAGCTACGCCGTCATTGTGCTTCTTACGGATGTTGGCTAGGGATGCTTCATGTTCAATGTTGGCTTCATCGACGTCTCTCCTCAGTTTTGTCAATTCTGCTTCTCGCTTTTTATTCAATTCGATTTGGCTGGAAGTGGCGCCACCAGCGGCTTCAAGACGTTCTCCAAGTTCTTCTAATTCTCGGGCGAGGTCAGCACGTTGTTTTTCGGCTTTGGAGCGGGCCAGTCTTTCTGATTCGAGTTCTTCCACTAGTTCCTCGATGCGAGCCTACATTCAGAAAATTACACCAACATGTATTGATTTTTTTATTTCAAAAATTTTATTTCAATTTTAATATTGAAATTTCAAACTTACTTGAAGTTCCTTAATTTGACGTTGAAGTTTAGCCACCAATGATTGTTCATCTTCAAGTTTGGCGCTCAAGGATGAAATTTCTTTATCTTTTCGTTGAATGGTTTGTTCCAATTCTTTTTTGGCACGTTCGAGGTCAGCTACAGCTTCTTGGCTTAGTTTGAGGTCACCTTCGACTTTCCTTTTGGTTTTTTCGATGTCACCACGAAGTTTCTTTTCTCTTTCCAAAGAATCTTCGAGCTCATCCAAGGATGTCTCTAATTTTGACTTGACGCGGTTCAAATGATTGACTTTGTCTTCAGCGACCTAAGAAAATTTTAAAGTAAAATTTAAAATTAAATAATCAAAACAAAATGTTTTTTATTTAAAAATTTTGGGCAGTACTTGCAAATCTTCAGCAGTTTTTTGGGTTTGTTCTTGAATTTGTTTTTTCTCTTTGTTCAATTTATTCAAAAGTTCATCCTGGTGGGCAATCTCATCGTTAAGGTTGGCAATTTGATGGTCCTTAGTGGCCTTGTCTTGTTCTCCTTTAGTCAAGTTGGCTTCAAATTCTTCCAAGTCTTTTTTCAAAGCGGACGTTTCTTGTTCCAATTTTCTTTTTTGCGTTGCCAATTGATTGCGCGTGTCTTCTTCGGCGCTCAATCGATTTTGAGTTTCCTTTCATTTAGAATATTTATTTAATTATTCAATTAAATTGTATTTAATTAAAATTAATTAAATATTTTGTCAAATTACAGATAATTGAGACTCCAAATCATTCTTCTGGCCTGTAATTTTATTGATGATGCCTTGAGTATTCCCCAAGAGACCACGTGACTCTTCCAATTTGCTCAAAAGTTCATTCTTTTCAGTTAAAAGTTTGAGTCCGTCAACCTCCAATTGCTTGCGAATTTTGTTCTCTTTTTCAAATCCTTCTTGAGCTTTCTGAGTCTTTTCTTCAATTTTAGCAATTTCGTCTTCAACACGAGTGACGTTGAGCATGGGCTTAATTTTAACCCACAACTTCCACCAGGGCCAGCAACGGAGCTGCATGTAGCGACGCAAGTTACGTTGGACGACTTGGAGAGCGAGACTAAATTAAAGAGGTCAGAGATCAAATAAAATTTCCAATGGGTCAATTTAATTTTAAATTAATTACCGTTGCTCCTTAAGACGATGATAGTCTCGACGAGTAATGTAGGCGCGGATGGCGGATTGAAGCCACGTGATAATTTTAGCTAGACGATCGTCACGAATTTCTTCAAGTTCACCCAAGACTCCGGCACGGAAAAAGACCTGTTTAATTGTAATTAAATTATTTGCAATTAAAATAACTTAAATGGTAAGTTTACCTTGGTATGACCCAATCGGAATTTGTCAGCGTCCAATTGAACCGCATCAAAGCAAGCTTGTGCGCTTTTCTTGTCATCTTTTTCAGCCTTCATTTGATTGGGGGCTAGGATTAAGTACCTGAAGAGAAAAAGAGAGAAAATTTGAAATTTTAATTGTTAATTAACATTTTAATGGGTAATGTTTACCTGTGTTTGAAATCAGGATACATCATTCGATTGGGGAATCCCTTACGACAAATACGAATACCCTCAAGCACACCGTTACATGTCAATTGATGCATGACCAATTTGGCGTCAATAAGACCTTTAAAATTTAATTATGGTTACATGTTTAATTATATTGTTCAAACAATTTTTGCGGAAAATTTTAAATTTTAAACTTACCAGCTTGCTTCAATTCATTGGGAATGATACACCGAATGAAATGAGGGGACGTCGCTTTCAGAGTAGCCATCAAATTGTTCAATTGTTCCTGTATTCGTTATATTGTAAATTTAAATTAAGAAATTATTATTAAAGTTTAGAAAATAATCTACAAGCAGACAAAATTGTGCACTAATTTTTAATTTAATTACGTCATTTAATTGACGATTAAAATTATTTTAAATGCAACAAAAAAAGAAAAATTAAACAGCAAAAATTTAAGTTTGTGTAGTAACACAAAAGAAAAGATACTATTTAACTAAAAAAGTTATACTAAAAAGCATAACTGTGACCCAGAGGTCATGGTGTAGCATTTTTTGCAAAAATTATTGTGCTCATGCAAAGGTCAAAGGTACAAGGATAACTAATTCTAAATTACCAAAACTGAGTCACAGTCAAGGTGACATTTCCATCAGCACTAGACTCGGTACGTGTCAAGTATGTCATAAATCTGGACCTAAAACACCAAAGGTCAAGTGGTGTCACACAAAAATGTATTCAAATCAAAGGTCAAACGGTCAACCAAAACAACATAAAAGATTGACAATTGACAAAAATAGAAGACGGGGGGGGGACAGAAAAACATTTTTAAATTTGAAAATCCCGCTACTAACCCTGTAGGATGAGCTGACAGTTGAGAACCCTGCTCCCTTTTTTCTTGGGCCGCCACCTATGAAATTAATTGGTCAACAATTCAGAAAATTAATTTGTACCATTGTCACATTTCCAAAATACAAAAAATGATGAAAATAATTAAAAACACTTTAATTGTAATTAATTTACCTTCGTCTTTACCACCAGACTGGCCAGGATGATCCTCGAAAATGTGGACCATGAGGGCGTTGCTGCCCTTCTTAAATTGATCACAAACCGTATCGTTCAAGGGGTCCTTGTTCTTTTCCAACCATCCAGTAATATTGTACGGTACGCAACCTAGTTAATTTTCAGTTTCAATTATAAGTATAATTAAAATTGGTGGTAATTTTTGAATCTGCTTACCGGCATAATGTCCAATTGTGAAGTGAGCTTCAATTTGTCCTGGTTTGGGTGGTTTACATTTAAGGAAAGATGGAGATTTTCCCAAATGTTGAGCCTTCAATTTGGCATCAAAAGTTTGATCAGTGGCTTTAGGGAACATGGACTCTTCTTCCAAGATGGAGAACACGCCCATGGGCTTCTCCATGAGTTCGATACAAGCTTGCAAATCCATACCAAAATCCATGAAAACCCAGTCAATGCCCTCTCGTTGGTATTCCTCTTGTTCCAGCACGAACATGTGATGGTTGAAAAATTGTTGAAGTTTTTCGTTGGTAAAGTTGATGCAAAGTTGCTCAAAACCGTTGTACTAAAATTGGCAAAAATTTAATTAATTAGCGCCACTTTTAAATTATTCAAGTGTTTTGTTTAGTTTATTCGGACTCACATCGAAAATCTCGAAACCAGCGATATCGAGGACACCAATAAAATGAACTCGAGCTTGTTTGGTGTCAAGTGTAGCATTACATTTTTGTACGAGGAATTTGAAAAGACGATCAAAAATGGCTTTTCCCATGGCACCAATGTTGTTATTGACCTGACCTAAATTTTGACCTTTGACGACGAATTCTGTTCCGACCTTGATGCGAGGTTTCAGGAAGTTTTTGTATAAATCTTCGAATCCTACACCCAACAATTTGGCTACGCGAGTACCTTCCTGAAATTGAAATAATTGAAGTTACAATTTTAATTTTGGCTCGTGTTTTTTTAAAAATGGCTTACATCCATGCCATCGGCTTCGGCTTGTTCTTCACGTCCCTTCTGTTTGAATTTCATGTTACCCATGTGCATGACAGAGGCGGTGATTCTGTACACGTCTTCCTTTTCTTGCTTGGAGAAACCGAGAATGTCGAAGGCTTCCTGGAATTTGAATTTTGGCGGGTTAGAATAAATTAAATTATTTGAAAATTGTCATGTAAATTTTTCTTACATCAGTAGCAACCATTTCCTCTCCGTCATCAACTCCGGGGATTGTTGTCTTACCCTGGGAGACAAATTTGTAGTCGGTGATGACAGAGTTTTCAAAGACACACAAATCTGGAATATTTAATTCATAAATTAGCGCCAAATTCAAAATATTTTAAATTGGAATTAATTTTAATATCGGTTTGACTATTTTTGTTAATTACCTTTCATGTATTTAACAGCACCAGACATCAATTGATAGAAAATGTGATAGGATCGTTCTAAAGGCTGTTGAGAGATGACACGAGCCTTCTCGAGCAAGTCTGAAACAAGAAAATAGGAATTAATTGTGAAATTAAATATGGCGACTAAACTATAAAAGGGGGAAATTTTAAATTAACTTACAAGTTTCAATATCAGCACCAGCCAATTTTCCAGAGGCTCCGAAATGGATACGGATGAATTTACCCTGTTACAAAGTATAATGAACCAATTTAAATTATTGACCTCATGACCTAGTCATGTGACGTCTATGAAATGAAAGAGGTACTTACGAAACGAGATGAGTTGTCGTTACGGGTGGTCTTGGCATTACCAAAAGCTTCGAGGACGGGATTGGTTTGAATAATTTGGTCCTCAAGGGAAACCTACAAATTAATTAATTTATTTGACATCTTAATTATTAAATTGTGACCTCATCGCTCAAAACAAAATTGACCTTGATTGACCCACCTTTTTGCCGTCTTTCTTTCCAGTAGAAGCAACTTCAGCCAAGTACGCAATGACCTTCTTGGTATTCTCCCTATTTTGAATATTTAAATTATTAAAATATTTAATTGCGACTTACTTTAATATTAATTGTACATTGTACAAAATTATTGTGAGAATTTAAATATTTTAAAAAAATTAAAATGAGAATCAAATTGAGGAACAATTGTCAAGGGTCAGTTGGGCACAAAAATTGGGATATTTGAATGGATAAAATAATTTGGGACTAACGTCTTTCCGGCACCAGACTCCCCGCTGAAAACAATACAAAAATATTCACCAGTTAAATTAACCCAGAAAAATTTACAAGGGTACATGAACACCTCATGTTTTTTTAAATGTTTGCGCTTCTTCTGTCATTATTTGACTTACGTAATCAACATGGATTGATTGTCATGATCTGTTTAAAAAATAAAATAATTTTGTATTTTATTCAAAAAATTAATTAAAAATTAAATATCTGCATTTACAAGAGTTGGTTCATTTGGACAAAAGTTGACCTCAAGAGGGTCACGAGCAATAAAATCAACAGGGGAGTACCCAGGGGGGTGTTTTGGGTATTTGAACACCCCCCTAAAATTCCTAGCTTACACTAGATGTAATGGAAAAATTTGCAAAAATTTAATTTAGACTAGATAAAATAAGAGATTTTGCCCATTTATCCTGGAAAACACCCCCTTTTTTCCGATCTGGGTACGCCCCTGAAAATTAAGTACTGTAAATGTTTCTATAAGTCAGGAGTCACTAGTTAATTTATATTCCTGCAAATTCAAATTGGGATCATGTGTCTTACACATCAATTTGCATTGGATAAACAAAAATAAACAAGACTGTTAACAAGGGACCACCCGCATGGCAGTCAGACAACAAATGTAAATACCGACAAAAAAAGATTAATGGAATCAACATCCCAGTTTACTCTCTCCATTTAATTAATGGAAACTCTCCGCTATTTATTATCCCTAATTTAACCACATTAACCCAAGCCTCATCATTTTTCCTAGTCCAATTTGCACTTTCTCTCCCATGTGGCATCCCTCTCAATCCCTGCCAACTTATTTTTTTTATAGCTAAATTATTGAGCTGTTTAAATTCTTCATGTAGAAATTAACGGTTCATTTATATTTTTTTCATTCATTTTATTTAATCTACCATCAAATTATCATTGTCCTCTTTAAAATCTCCATCTCCATTCCCGTCAATTCTCTCTCTCTCCCTCTCTCTATAAAAATACCTACATGAAAAATGTACAAGTCGCTGGCCTTCAAGCAAAATGACCAGTGTGCATTTGCCCTGCCAGCTAACCTGTGAATATTTTCATAGACAGCATGGAACACTGATGAGAGTGAAAAATTAAGGAAAGGTTAGCTGGCAGGGTAAATGCACACTGATCATTTTGCTTGAAGGCCAGCGAAGTGTAGCTTTAAACTTGGCTACAAACTTGGCAATAATAATTCCCTTGTTAAATTCCATCCTTAATTGTAAATTAATTCAACAAATTAATCAAATGAAATCATCATTATTTCCCACAACTCATGAGCCACTAATTTTGTCCATAACTCCTAAACGGCTGGATATAAATTAATTTGAATGCGAAATTCGGATTCTTTAGAATCTTACTTGTGAGCATGGCCATGTAGGCACCGTCTGAGATGGCAAACAAGTGAGGGGGGACTTCATTCCTTCGCTTGGCCTTGTAGATGGACATACATCTTGACGTGTAAATTGGGTACCTTTTGTATGGATTAATAGCCACACAGAACAAGCCCGAGTAGGTCTATCAAAACAATATCCATTTTTCATTATTTTTTCATTATTTAATTACAAATACCAATTTTTCTCAAATTTTTATCATTTATTTAGTGCAGTGCTAATGTTATTTAATCTGCCTCTGTCTCAGTACAAAAAATAGACGGATATGGCAATGCCTTAAAATAAAAATGTTTATTTTTTCCATCTTTTTTTTTTTTGCAAACATGTCAATTCTCTGTCTATAATTATTGTAAATGGAATGTACACAACCTCATCTCATTGTCATTTTGGCTCACTCGAATGATTTTCTCAACATTTTGGACATGAGCCAATTCCCCCTCAAAAAAAATTGAAATTTCGGGGGGTCTAACTTAAAAATGTTTTGTCTATCTTATCGTTAGTGGGGCTATATGAATTTTAAATATTTTTTTTTGAACATGGTAAAATTTACATTAGCATTCCCATTTAGCTAACAAAGAATTCTATTAATATTAGGAGGTCGAGACAATGGGGATCTTTTTTTTGGCGTCTCGTTAGCACTTTAGGGGTGGGGGGAGAATGGAGGAGGGGTGATGAGTGGCAAGGAGAAAATTTATTTTAATATTTTTTGAGCCGACTCAAAAGGGGACTATTAATGATAATTTATTTTTAAATATTTAAAAAAATTAATTTCTAATTTTTTTAAATTACTTAAATTATTATTATTAATTTAATTAAAAACTTACGTAAATGAGTTTGGTGTAATAACGTTGTCTCAAATTATGGAGGACAGAGGCGTCGTTCAAATAAGTCAAATTGGACATGTCCTCACCTTTTTAAAAATATTTAAATAATAATTAAAATAATTCTAATTTTAATTGTAATTTTAAAAAAACTTACATTTTTCGTATTTTGGGGGATTGACTTGACCCACTAAATCTTTTTTGAATGTTTTATCCTGTGAATTTTAATAAAATAAAATAAAAAATGTGGGATAATATTTAATAAAATAAAATTTGACCTCTCCATTGACGCCAACAGTGACGAGGTCACCCTTAGTGCCTTTGATGACCCCTTGGACGAAACCCTCAGCCTCATCAGGGACCCAGCAAGCAGTTTTACCATCGTAGGGTTTGGTTTGGTCAATTCTTTTGGTTTCAAGGGAGACGAATAAATATTCGGTGGGATCGGGATCCGGTCCCTCTGATTTTCTTTCGATAACCATCTTGACCCTCTTTTAATTTTCACAGCCCTTGATCTTTCCTATTAAAATTAAAAAAAATTAATTTATGAAATTTTGGAATGGAAAAAAATGAAGGATGAAGGATGAAGTGAACAACTTACGGTCGAAAGCTGTTCTGAGAGAATTTTTTGAGTGTTGAGAATATTTTCTCTGTGTCTCTGTCCCCCCCCCCCTCCCTTCCTGTTCAAGAGGAGGAAGATTGATGCGTCTAGTCCATTTAGTGGGGAGAAAATTTTACGGGGTTATTTTTTGTCCGACTCCAAAATTGGCAAGTGGGATGGAGGATACGTGTGAAGTCTTCCCATAGTTTTTCTAATATGAGAGACAGAAAGGAGCTAAAAATAGTTTGTAAATTATTGTTGTGAGAAATGGAACCTCCATTATTTTTTTAGGGGGTTTGTTGGTTGATGGGATTGGATGTATGAGACATAGATTCGTCAAATATTGAAAAATGTTGGCAATTGGCATGCTTTCTCGGGCTTTTACTTTCTTTTGCTTTGCCATTACATAAATTGCATTCATCTAATTAATTGCATTTTGTTCATCTTCATCTACAAAAAATTTAGCCATGGTTCAATAAATCTCCGGATTTTTTTATGCGAGAATAGGGACAAAAAAAATTTTTTGGCTGTATTTTTGCAGGTAATGAATGAGGTCACCTCATTGAGGTGAAACTAAAAAATGAATGTTTTTTGGATTGAGGTCAATCTACAAACAAAGGCGTCGGTTTTTATCCAAAAAAAGTTGATTTTATATTTTAAATTGTCATTTTGTCAAATTTGTCATTAAAATAAATGCCGGTTATTTATTTACTGCCGGCAACTCTTCATTACATTAGCGGGAATACGAAGTTTTTTAATGGAAATTTTTTGGTTATTTTAGTTAACTTAGTCGTCAATCATAACAAAGAAACACTTTAGATGGGGTTTGAATTAGCCTCCATTTTATAATTAATAATTGTACTGTACACTAAGGTACTTGGACTTGGCCACATAATTAGGAAAAGGTTTCATATAACTTGACCTTTTTCAACTCTAACAAAAACAAGGAGCAGCTTATTTGGGCCGGAAGACAAAATTTATTTTAATGGATTGGAAATCAACACTCCCCCTTTTTAGTAATCAGTGAAAAGTGGTTGGAATTTTTGAACTGAAAACAACTAATACTTGTTGATTACCAATACCATCCATAATCATTTATAGCCGTCAATTTAATTAAAGTCAAATTAGAGGAACCCCATTAAAATAACCATAAAATTACAAACTCAGCCCACGTCCGTCCACAACTTGAATAAGGCCCACTCTGAATTATTACCAAAATTGGAAAAAACAACAAGGAAAAATTTTCAATTATTTAAACAAAAAAAAATTAATTATACCATGAATTAAATTAATGGTCTATAGCACCTAAATGACTTGCCATTAAGTAAACTCTAATTTAGTTGAACAATCAAGAGTTGTTATGCTTATGTCATATTTTCAATAATAATAAAAAGTTTTTTTGTGGACGGAAATGAGCTGAGCAATGGATTCCATTTAATTTAATTAAATGTCAAGGGCTATTAAGTATATGACTGGTAGTGGTATAATGACAATATTAATTATTTAAAATTGAAAAACAAGGGCTAGTGGCTTTTTAATGGGAAATTCAATGAAAACAAACAACACATATTTTATAAAATTGTCATCCGGCATCATTGACAACAAAAAAAATAAGTTGATTAAATTGTCAAAAGATTGATTGATTTTTCTTTTGAAATTATTACGAGGGGAGATCAAAAAGTAATGATTATGATTTTTTATCTCCGTTCCTTGTACACCGATCACCAAGATATTTGAGTATGTTATACTAGA